>JAJKFI010000182.1:768895-780088 GCA_029204185.1 Lerista edwardsae | reverse complement strand
CTCTGTTCATTTAATAATACTGTACTTCAGAAGATACTATTGCAGTGTTTTTCAAACTGTGGGTCATGACCCACTTGGTGAGTGGCAACCTGATGTCAGGTGGGCATTTTGCACCCGGGGCTACTTAATTTTTTTACACACCCCACGGCAAAATTATTCTTTTGTTAATTCATTCACATTTTTGGTTTTTACTTTTTTGGCCATAACTTTTGACAGAATAGAGATATAACGCTCCGTGTTCTTTTTTTTATTGAATTCCGGGTGGAATTTCGCATCCAGCGGTTAACAGCATGACCATATTATGCCGTAAACGCGCAATTTTTGGTGACACCCCCCCCTCCTGAAGATGGCACCTGGGACACTACGCCCCCCTGCCCCATCAGTAGCTACGCCACTGCTTTTACATAATATTTTGTCCTAACCTTGCTTTCTGTCAGGGATGTTTCATGGTTGTGCAAATCCTGCACCCCAAGAATGCCAGTGTTCATTCCAGGAGTGTCATTTGATTTCTATGATGGCACTTCCTTCTTAATGATGTTAGTTCCGGCTATGACATCACTTCTAGGTTAATGACATCACTTCCAGTGGGTCCCAACATGAGCGCCATTCTAAAAAGTGGTTCCAGATGCTAAAACGTTTGAGAATCGTGGGATAATTGAACACAGGGCCAGCCCAAGACCCCTTGATGGCAAATGGTGCCCCATTTCCTCAATGATGTGCCAGCCTGTGTCCCCAAAGTTCTAGCTCTGTACTCCCCTCCACAGCGCCTTCTTTTCTTCCCCCTCTTCCTCTCTGGAAGGAGAAGGGGAGGCAAGCAGGTAGACAGGGAAGCACGCCCTCTCCACCACTGAGCCGAGGTAGCCATTTCAATTGGTTTTGCAGACAGAAGGACCAGCCTAGCCATTTCTTTAATTAGAAAACGTTGTGTCCACTTTATAGTTTGGTAAAACTCTCAAGCAGGCTTCCTGATTAAAATAATGAAACAAAGATCATGAAGACATCATATAATCGGGGCAGGAGGTTCAGTATATATCGGGCAGGAGGTGTGGATTGATGGTCAAGCTGCTGGTACTTCCTGAAGCTCAGCAGGAGAATCTGTGGTCTTGTTTCTGGATGGGAGACGGAATGTCAGGCTGTGACAGGCTGCTGTACCCTTTGTGGCAGGACGGAGTCGCTGATGAGCTGATTAGTCACTGCAAGTGAGAGTTGTGGGGGAGTGTGCAAGAAGGTCAGCCGGCAAAAGAATGGAGTTCAACGTTGATGACCAGTCCAGGCTTAGCTTACGATTGCCTGCTGAAGGTCAATGGCACGTAGCCAGAGGAGAGAACCACACTGTGAAGGCTGCATCTGGGACTGAGGATTCGGACAATGCCAGAATACTATATATTTGTAAAAACCCAATTGAAAAAATGGTGGATTAGACTAGCCTGCCTATGAAAGCAGCCTTGGGCATTTGCTTCAGCATGGGAAAGGCAGGATAGCAACTGCTACAGCCAAAGTATCTGACTATGTAATGGGTGCAATCCTAAACTGAGTTAGGCTGGCATAAGTTTGGGCAGCAAAGTTTGGGCAGCACAAGTAATACCATAGAGTATGTTTGGGCCACTCTCAGAAAGTCAGCACACAGACGTGAGCCATCCTCCGTGACTTTGAGAGAAGTCCAAAAACGCGTTATGGTGGCCAGCGGCATCATGCAGCCGGAACGCTGGGCGGGAGGAACGGGTGAGCGGCAGCCCGCCCATTGTGTTCCGGTCTGTTTCGCCGTCTTCCCCACCTCCGCGGGCGGGCTGCCGCTCACCCGTTCCTCCCGCCCCTGTGGGGACGGGGAAGACGGCGAAACGGACCGGAACGCAACAGGCAGGCTGCTGCTCACCCGTTCCTCCCGCCCAGCGTTCCGGCTGCACGACACCGCTGATGGTGGCCCTTGTGCTGGCCAAATTTTGCTGGCTTAGCTTATGCTGGCCTAACTCCAGTTCAGGATTGCGCTCAAAGTGTGCGTGCCTCTTCCATTTCAGAGCCCCATAGCACAGTTGGGGCATTGCCTTTCTCCAGTGAGCTGCAAGCTGAAATAAAACTGAGGGATTGCACAGCGTTATTGATGACAATATTATCCCACCTTTCCTAGTGGCCTGGGAGGCAGGCCAGAGGGCCACACCTGCTTGGTTTTATAGCAGTGTTGTAAGCACTAAATATACATTCCAGCAAACAAGCACAGGAAGAATGGGGAAAAGAGAAAAGAAATGTGCACACCTACTGGCTTCATGACGTAACATGAGATGTGTGGGAACCAAAAGGCCCTTCCTATTACACTTGTGTGCGCAACCGGAGCTGGGTTGCTCTGAAATCTTAGCTGTTTTGCTGCAGCCCTCTCACCTTGTCTTCTCAACATGTAATTCTCATAATCCCATCAACCACTCTTGGGGAAATGCTCACCTCCAGTTCCTTCTTATGCAGATGTGGCTTGAACCCGTCACCAATGGTGCATTGAAAGAGGGAACCAATACCAAATTCAGAGCGTAATCCTAACCTGGAGTTAGGCCAGCACAGTTTGGCCAGCAAAGTTTGGTCGGCACAAGGGCCACTGTAAAGCACATTTGGACCACTCTCGGAGTCAGGGAAGATGGCTCACGTCTGTGTGCTGGCCTCTCTGACTCCGAGAGTGGTTCATACATACTTTACGGTATCCCTTGTGCCCGACAAACTTTGCTGGCCTGTGTTGGCCTGGCTCCAGGTTAGGATTGCGCCCTCAAGGAGTGCAACTGTATGCCACTTGTTGACAACAGGAACTTCAGCAGCAAACACTGCAAAGACATTCCCCCAGAGCCAGAAAGAGTGCGGTTCAGGGGCTTAGATAAAGAAGTGCATAAGAACATAAGAAGAGCCCTGCTGGATCAGGCCAAAGGCCCATCTAGTCCAGCTTCCTGTATCTCACAGCGGCCCACCAGGTGCCCCAGGGAGGCATGAGACAACAAGACGCTTGCATCCTGTTGCCACTCCCTTGCACCTGGTACTCTGAAGTAGCCTACTACTAATGTAAACAGGTTGCACAATCCATCATGGCCTATAGCCCACGATGGACCTTTCCTCCAGAAATCTGTCCAATCCCCTGTTAACGGCATCAAGACCAGATGCCATCACCACCTCCTGTGGCAAAGAGTTCCACAGACTAACCACCCGTGGTTAAAAAATTATTTCCTTTTATCTGTTTTAACTCTCCCAACCCTCAGTTTTAGCGGATGCCCCCTGGTTCTGGTGTTTTGAGAGAGGGAAGTGCAGGGTGGGTGCAATTGCACCGGGCAACAAGCTTTAGGGGGGCAACAAGCTGAGCTTGACACTACAGGCCAAAATTGTGAAAATCTTGATATGTATGAATAATGCCATCATATTATATATCATTGGAAAGGCAATTTAATGCAGAATGCAGTGAAACAAACCAGAATGTAATACTTCATTCGATCAAACGTTACGGCCAAAACACTAGAAAAAACAAACATACAACTGGAACGTCACTTCCTGTTCTGACGTCAACATGTTGCCTTCTGCACTGGGCTACACTTTCATTAGATCCATCCTTGGTGGCGTTCATGTGCAAGCTTGGAAGATCGGTGTGCTCCAGCCTGCTTGCTCCAGCCCAAGTTAGGATTGGGCAGTCAGTCCCACTGGTCTGGCATTGCTCACTGAGTTAAGGTAATCTAGTTTTTGTTACATAAGGCAGTTGTATTTTTGTCTTCTGTTTCTTTGGCCATTACAGTTTATAGAATGAAGATATTAAAATCTGGTCTGTGTTGTTCTGCATTAAATTCCACACTGAATGATATAAAACATGATGGCCTTCCTCCTAAGAATTTAATACGCCACAATGTTTTTCAAATAAATCATTTTCTAGGTTTTTGGCCATAACTTTTGATAGAACAAAATTAGTAGACTCTGGTTTATTACAGTGCATTCTGCATGAAATTTGGCATCAAATATATCAGGAAGTAATGGCAGAAAGTGAGGAAGACCTAAAGAACCTTCTGATGAGGGTGAAAGAGGAAAGTGCGAAAATTGGCTTGAAGCTCTACATTAAAAAAAAACTAAGATCATGGCAACCACTCCCATCACTTCCTGGCAAATAGATGGAGAAGAAATGGAAGCAGTGACAGACTTTATTTTCCTGGGCTCCAAGATCACCGCAGATGATCTGCAGCCATGAAATTAAAAGACTGCAGCCATGAAATTAAAAGACGTTTACTTCTTGGGAGGAAAGCTATGGCAAACCTAGACAACTTAATAAAAAGCCGAGATATCAACCTGCCAACAAAGGTTCGCATAGTCAAAGCGATGGTTTTCCCAGTAGCAATGTATGGCTGTGAGAGCTGGACCATAAGGAAGGAGGAGCGCCGAAGAATAGTTGCTTTTGAATTATGGTGCTGGAGAAGACTCTTGAGAGTCCCCTGGACTGCAAGGAGATCCAGTCGGTCAATCCTCCAGGAAGTCAAGCCTGATTGCTCCCTGGAAGGACAAATCCTGAAGCTGAAGCTCGAGTACTTTGGCCACCTCATGAGAAGAGAGGACTCTTTAGAAAAGACCCTCATGCTGGGTAAGATTGAAGGCAAAAGGAGAAGGGGGCGGCAGAGGATGAGGTGGTTAGACAGTGTCACCGTAGCGATGAACCTGAAATTGGGCAAACTCCGGCAGTTAGTGGAGGACAGGGAGGCCTGGTGTGCTGTGGTCCAGGGGGTCGCGAAGAGTCGGACACGACTTAGTGACTGAACAACAACAATATCAGGAAGGTATTTTTCCTAAAAACTGCAATGTTATCCATTTTGGTCAGTAGAGAGTGGAATCAGAACTGCCCTGCCCCTACCCTCTGGCTCGCTATGCCACTGGTGTAATTGATTATTAGAAAAAGCTGAAAAAATGACAGTTTCTCCTTTGAAACATGGTTCATGAAGTCAGGGCCGGCTCTAGGAGTGGCGGGGCCCAATGCGGGGCATTCCTGTGGGGGCCCCCACACTCCTCACAGGGCCCCCCACTCACCAAGAAGAGCACTTGTGGTGCCGCACACAAAGTGCAGCACCTGGAAATAGTTGGTGGTGGCAGGATGACGTCACTGCCAATTGCTTCCAGGAGGCCCATTTTGGGCACTTCAGAAGCTGGGGCAGCCGAGAGGGCCCAAGGGAAAGCTGCTCTGCTGGCCCCACCGACCTACAATCCTAAAAGAACTGACTGCAGCAGCAAGCAATATGCTCACTGCACTGGTGCAGGGGCCCCCCCAAAGCGCGGGGCCCGATGTGATGACATTGGTCACATTGGCTTAAGGCCGGCCCTGCATGCAATCTTCCTCAAAACAGTGGTCTTGACTCCAGCAAGAGGAAGTCAGTGAACAGCTGGAATGACCTGTTGGATTGTAGAAGTTCCAGACTAGGTTGTGTTTGGGTTAGAGGTGGGGAGGCTGATTGTGGCAGCCTGGAATGCATATGATGAAAGTGAAAAAAGCGACCTTCTCGCTCTCAAAATTCTCATTTTTGGAGGGATTTTACATGGCGCCCGGGAGTGCGATGCGCTCAGTGTGCAAGATGTATCTGGCAGTGAGTGAGATTTTGGTTGGTTGGGATGGTTGGTTGGGATTCTAGTGAATTGGTAACTATAATGCAGGGACAAGTCCTTAGCTCAAACTAAGCTGTGGTGTGGAAGACATTTCAGGTCTCTCGTTGAAAGAACTGGGTTGGAGTCACCCTTGAGGAACAGTTACAATACTCCAAATGTGTTGGGTAACCAATGGGATTCTTTGGACCTTGAGGCCTCCTTGTCTTCCCTTTTAAAAACAAAACAAAACATTTTTTGGAGAAGAATCAGACCAACAACTCCGTCAAATCGATCATAAGGCCACACCTGGAGTACTGCTTACAGTTCTGGTCGCCATATCTCAAAAAGGACATAGTGGAGCTGGAAAAGGTGCAGAAGAGAACAACAAAAATGATTCCTGGGCTGGGGCACCTCCCTTATGAGGAAAGGCTGCAGCGTTTGGGGCTCTTCAGTCTGGAAAAAAGGCGCCAGAAGAGGGACATGATAGAGAGATACAAAACAATGCCTGGGATGGATAGAGTCGAAAGACGGATGTTCTTTTCACTCTTTCACAACCCCAGAACCAGGGATCGTCCACTAAAATTGAGTGTTGGGAGAATTATGACAAATACTTTTTTACCCAGTGGGTAATGGGGCTATGGAACTCACTCCTTGCCACAGGAGGTGGTGATGGCACCTGGCCTAGGTGCCTTTAAAAGGAGACTGGACAGATTTCTGGAGGAAAAGTCCATCATGGGCTATAGGCCATGATGGGTTGTGCAACCTCCATACATTAATAGTAGGCTACTTCAGAATGCCAGGTGCAAGGGAGTGGCAACAGGATGTTGGCTTGTGTATTCCCTGGGGCTTCTGGTGGGCCACTGTGAGATGCAGGAAGCTGGACTAGATGGGCCTTTGGCCTGATCCAGTAGGGCTCTTTTTACGTTCTTATGTTCTTCACCCTGGCAGCCTGTATTCCACATGGCACAGGTACTAGGAAAAACCTTTTGATGAATGTTCACACCTGCTCACATACAGCAAGTGCGGAGAACGGTTTTTAGAGGAGTTAAGGATCAAAATAAATTCATATCAGGCACATTTGATAAAGGGCTCGAAGTTGGATACATTCTAGTAGGTATATCTCATGATGGACTATAGTTTGGGGAGGGGCAAACTTTTACTGTACCCCTCGTGCCCCCAAAAAGTGTTTAAAAGTCCCACTGTAAACGGAAGACGATTTCCATACAATTTGTCTCCTGTCCTCCGTACGGAACAGCTGGGAACAGTTTGAAGACAACCTCCTCCCCCAAATCTCTCCACTTTCCCTTGTTTAAATTTGGGCAGAAAACAAAAGGAAGAAAGCAAACGTGATGGTGACTTCTTACGTTGTCTTGTGACTAACAGTTTTCTTTTTTTCCAGCGGGAGAGAGGGAGAGGGAACTCACCCTTGTGAAGTATCATTGCTATGTTTTAGTCTAATGCTACTTCGATCTTTTATCCTTTTTAATTAGAAGGCAAATTCTCAGACCGCCTGGCCTAATCCCTACACAGTGGAACAAAGCTCACTAAAGCCTTTGAACATTGTTCGGGGGGGCCACACAGCCCCCCCCCAGTAACTGTTGGCAGAAGGAGCCAGACCCTGACCTTATTCTCAAGCAGTCTCCGCAGCTCCTGATGTTTCCCTGCCCTTTGCAACTCAGTCTCTTGTTCTTCTGTTTAGGCTGAAAAGAGAAAAAAGCAGGACGGACAATGGGGGAATCCCAGGAGATTGTCTAGGTGGGACGTAAGGAGATGGGGAGGGTCCGAGGGGGGGGCAAATGGAGTTCCTCAGGAATTGACACAGTGAAGGGAATTGGAACAGCAGATTATGTCTTTAGGTTCAAGAAATTTCTTCATCCCTCACTAAATCTTTTCAGGGGAAGTGCCATTTCTAAACAATTGTTGCATTTCCAATTATGGCAAGGGTGCACTCAAACAAATTGGGGGGGAGGGGGGAGGGGAAGGGAATAAAGCCCCCCCCCTTTTTCACGTTTGCTCATATTTTCAACCTGCAAGACTGATCCTTTCGTGACACATAAGACATTTGTGTCTGCCTATGTCGGGTTAAAAATGGCAGGTTGAGGCCCCTTAGGAAGAACATCTCATGCTGACATCGGGAGGGGGACGTTTGTGGGGACCAGTGAAAGGGTCACAAAGTAGGAAAGAAGCTTTCAAGTTTGGCAGAACTCAAAAAACAAGTGCAAAAGGAGGCTGGGGGGGGGGCAAGGACAGCCAACCCAATGCTGATCCAATTCACCACCGCCCTTAGCAGTTGTGGGGCAGCTGCCTACACACATTGAGAGTCTGAAACACAAAGGACACATAGCACATAACAGCCCAATCCCTTTGGGCAGTCCTCCTGGCAGAACAAGTGTTCCGCCAGCAGAGACTGCCTTATGGCAGGCATAGACGCTTCTCCTGCAGCATAAGAACATAAGAAGAGCCCTGCTGGATCTGGCCAATCAAGCCCAGCTTCTTGCATCTCACAATGGCCCACCAGGTGCCTCAGGGAGCACACGAGACAACAAGATGCCTGCATCCTGTGGCCACTTCTTTGTATATGGCATTCTGAGGTAAACTTCTGAGGTAAATATGAAGTAAATAAAACAGAACTTGCTATCCTGTCTGTGGAGAGGGAGCTATAATCATTTGCAACCAACCTGGGCCTTAAGAACATAAGAAGAGCCCTGCTGTATTAGGCCAAGGGCCCATCGAGCCCAGCTTCCCGTATCTCACAATGGCCCACCAGATGCCTCAGGGAGCACACGAGACCACAACACGCCTGCATCCTGTGGCCACTCCCTTGCACCTGGCATTCTGAAGTAGCCTACTACTAACGTAAGGAGGTTGCACCACCCAGCATGGCCCACGATGGACTTTTCCTCCAGAAATCTGTCCAGTCCCCTTTTAAAGGCACCTGGGCCAGTTGCCATCACCCCCAGCATATGAAGTCAGGGGCTGCTGGAGCACTTGTGGGGAATCTGAAGCAGTGTTGTGTGCAGCAGTGGCTCAGTGAAGGCCTGCTGACCCAAGTAAGCCTACGGGGGAGGCTGGACAGGGTAGGGAAAAGGCAGGACAGAATGGCAGTGGGGTGGGGAGGACAGCAAATCAGCTCCAGGAATGGGGCAGGTTCAGCAGCAGTATTGACCACCTAATCCAAACCCTGGACCCAATCCCACAACCTGCGTCCATGAAAACCTGTGCCAATGATTAGATCCCTCCATCTTTTTACCCTCAAGCAAAGGAACAAATATTCCCTTACCCAGGGGAGACTTCCAGGACTGCCCCCCTTGCAGGATTCAGCACAAGGGCAAGCAGCTGCAATGGCAGGGGGAAAAACATTGCATCGGGCCATGAGTTGGACCCAAACACAGATGTTTCCATTTTCCCCCAGTCCAGCTGTTGCTTGAATTTATCTCTTGTGGTACACAGGGAGCCCTGGTGAGGCAGAGAGCAGTAACATGGCAGTCCTTGTATTAGCAAAGACGGGGTGTTGATTTTAGGTAGAGCTCCAGGTTAGTGTTTCTTAGTGTGGGTCACATGGCCCCCCCAAACTGTACTGCTAGGGGGCCACATGGAACCCCCGCCCCAGAACATTACAAGGCCACAGTGCATTTTGAGGGGGTTACCCAAACTTAAGCTCCAGCTGAATGATGAATTTGTCTTAAGGATCGTACTGAGTGCAGTGCCAATTAGCAGAATATTTTTGATTAGCAGGCCTTGTGCTGCTCCTAAATATTGTATCTTTAAGAATTTTCTTTGCTACTTACAAATAAAGTATTATTATTAGAATAAACAGTAACAGATGGTAGATCAATAGATGGTAAAGGGACACAGAGGTGAACAAAACTCAGGGCACAATCCTAACCTGGAGTTAGGCCGGCACAGTTAGGCCAGCAAGGTTTGGCCAGCACAAGGGACATTGTAAAGTATGTTTGGACCACTCTCAGAATCAGAGGCCAGCACACAGACATGCGCCATCCTCCCTGACTCCGAGAGTGGTCCAAACGCCACTCCCTTGTATCTGGCGTTCTGAGGTAAATTTCTGAGGTAAAATTCTGAGGTAAATATGAGGTAAACAAAGCAAAGTTTGGCCAGCACAAGGGACACTGTAACGTATGTTTAGACCACTCTTGGAGTCATAGAGGCCAGCACACAGATGTGCACCACCCTCCCTGACTCCAAGGGTGGTCCAAATGCGCTTTACAGTGGTTCTTGTGCCAAACTTTGCTGGCCTCACTGTGCCGGCCTAACTCCCCTTTAAGATTGTGCCTTCAGAAATGGCCACGCACAAAATAATTCAAAGGTTTTGATCCAGGTCGTGACTAGAAACTGATTATTATTCCCTAGTGGCACCAGCAATTTTCAGCTGGTGGGCCCATGGCACACTGGGGTGCTGCAAAAGGTCTACAGATGTGCTGTGGGAATTTGGAGCACAGCAGTTAAAAATAGCTTTTGTAGGGCAACTGTCTGTAGTAACAAATTATCTGTCCCTCTTCCTCTGCCTGCAGAGGCAGAACAGGGGGAGGAAGAGAGACATACGATTCATTATTACAGACAGTTGCCCTAGAAACAGAGCCTCAGAACCCGGAAGAGTGTCCCGGAAGCCGGAAGTGACATCACAAGAGGCAAAGACCATAGAGAAGACCATAGAGGTCAGTGTGCCATGAGAAAAGCCGTTAGCGTTTTCGCATCTAATGGGCCAACTGCCCCGCCACTCATAGACAAGCAGGCTGGGGCTTGACAGCCGATTGGCTGCTGGGCCGTCTGGGGGCAGGCCCACAGCTCCCGGCATAGGCAAACACATTGCGGTCCTGGACGGCCACCCCACCCGCCTGCCCTGTAACTAGTCTGAGATTAGCTGGTCGCTCTTAGAGGGCCGGGTAGGACTTCTTTGCTATCTTCCTGATTGGCCCCTGGAAGGTGGTTTTTTTGCCTACCCCAGACCGGTTCGTGTGTGTTAGGTAAGGCGGTGGTTCAAGTGTAGATGGTTCATTGGCCACTTGGCATGAGAGGTGCAGGATAAGGGGAGACATAGACCGCTCACGGTGTCCATGCCAGGGCAGCAAGGTTAGGGGGTGATTGCGATGATGCTTACCTGGCTTGACGAGTTGCTGTGAAGAGCCCCTCGACTGAGCAAGCACAGGCCAGCTGACTGGTCCCTGGGGGGGGGGCAACAAAGACAGTCCGGCTCAGTTAATGGCAGAGCCGGGACTCGAGTTGAATGGCTTGCCCAATGAGAGCATTAGGGGTGGAGGCGGCTGGGCCTTTCACCCCCAGTTTAGTACTCTGCACCTTGAAAGGGGGAATCCCCCCTTTCAAGTACTTAGTTCCTGGTTTGCAAATCCTAGTGTGTCATATTGAATAAAAGTGGCCCAAGAAACATTGAAGTCACAGTCTGCTGTCTTTATTTGAGGGTGCGTGGGTAACAAAAAAGGTTGAACATCGCCTAGAAGGTGGGGGCTGTGGGAGTCCCCAAGCTCATCTTGAAATACATGTTTTGGTATTTTTGTAGGTTCTAGGCTCTCCTGGATGGCTCAGTTCAATATTCTCCAACACACACACACACACACACACACACACACACACACACACACACACACA
>JAJKFI010000182.1:745645-768885 GCA_029204185.1 Lerista edwardsae | reverse complement strand
GAGAGAGAGAGAGAGAGAGAGAGAGAGAGAGAGAGAGAGAGAGAGAGTTTCCATAATAAGGAAGGCCAACTGAGCCATAATTAGGACCAACTGATAGATCATAAAATAGTGATTGAGCTTTTGCATACTCTATAAATCCCTATAAATTATTATTATTAATCCCTATAAATTAAGTTATTAAGCAAACCGAGGGCCCAATCCTATCCAAGTTTCCAGCACTGATACAGCAACAAGGTAAAGGAACAAATGTTCCCTTACCTTGAGAAGGCCTCCAAGACTTCCCCACCACCACAGAATGTGGCATACACCCCATTGGGATGGTTATATCAATGCTGGAAAATGGGATAGCGTTTAACCCTAAGAAAAAATTAGTCAGGAGGAAAACGGAAAACAGGGCAGGGCAGAACAGCCCTGAAGACTGGCAAAGGATTTCTAATGAGCAGCCAGCCAAACTCAGTCTGCGAATGTGCTGGGAACAAAATCTGTGATTTCCCTCACACATTTCTGTAGCTAGTTGTCCAGCACACAGGACAATCAACATTTTTGGACTCCAAATTATCAAAGCCCTGAAGTCCAGCATGCCAATTAAAAAAAAGAAAGAAAAGGATTGTCTGCTTTCTAGTAGTTTGGCAAACTGCAAATCATTAAACTGAGGGACAACAGATGCTGCTGTTCGAGCGGCTGTGGCTTCCAGAACAGTCTATAAACGGCTGGACAAATTGCAAAATGTGTATGGGCTGGGGAGCTGCTCTACATGGAACAGGAGTGTATGCAAACAGGGGGATGCAAAGCTAAGTATTGCAGGCGCCACAACACACTTTGTAACCAGCCTCTCCCACTCATGGTCGGAGCCATTCTGGGCCATCGGTGCCCAGAATGGCTCCAACGGCAAGTGGGAAGGGCAGGTTACACAGCGCATTGCAGTGTCTGCAATATTTACCACTAGTAGCATAGTAGATACACTACTGATTTGGAACAATGACCAACCAAACACTGGACTGTTTATCTGGACTCTGGAGTTGCCAAAGGACAGAAATTAAAAAAACAAGTCCAAGCAGCAAGTGAATTGTCTGCAGAAGAACTGATGGAGGGGAAAAGAGCATCTGTTTGCTACTCTTATCCCAGGTTGCTGATGGAGACGGCCGTTGGCCTGACACAGTAGTGCTCCTGTTATGGCTAGGGGTGTTTATGTGACCAACACAGAACAATAAATAATGATAATTCCTACTCAAATCACTATTTAAAACACAATTTAGTTCAAAACCTGAAACAACACTACTTTTGCTTTTGATGCAGTTTTGAGGAATCCATAAATAATTTTCAGTGAGGGATCAGGAGGAGGAGGAGCAGAAACAGGAGGAAGCTTGCTTCACTCATGTTCATTGTTCACAGTGTATGCTATGGAAATTGTGGAAAAAAATACTACAAAAAACCCCACCCCTGCTTATGGCAAAACTGCGTATGGTGAACTGGGTATGGTGAAAAAAGAACATAAACTCTGGCAGAAGACATGTAAGAGGGTGATACGGGAGGCCAAGAAAGACTTTGAGGAATGCATGGCCAGCAACATAAAGGGGAGTAATAAAAGCTTCTTGAAATATGTTAGAAGCAGGAAACCTGCCAGAGAGGCGGTTGGCCCGCTGGATGGTGAGAGAGGGAAAGAGGAGATAAAAGGGGACTTGGAGATCTCAGAGAAATTAAATGAATTCTTTGCATCTGTCTTCACAGCAGAAGAACTTGGGCAGATACTGCAGCCCAAACAGCCCTTCCTAACTAAGGAATTAAATCAGATAATGGTTAATAAAGAAGATGTTTTAGATCAAATTGATAAATTAAATATAAGTCACCAGACCCAGATGGTATACATCCAAGAGTTATTAAGGAACTAAAGAACGAAGTTGCTGACCTTTTAACTAGAGTATGCAACTTGTCCCTTCAAACAGCCACGGTGCCAGAGGATTGGAGGATAGCCAATGTCACGCCAATCTTTAAAAAAGGGAGAAGGGGGGACCCTGGAAACTACAGGCCGGTCAGCCTAACGTCTGTTCCGGGTAAGATGGTGGAAAGCCTCATCAAAGATAAAATCCTAAAACACGTAGAGGAACAAGTACTGCTGAAGGAAAGTCAGCATGGCTTCTGTAAGGGTAAGTCTTGCCTCACGAACCTTTTGGAATTCTTTGAAAAGGTCAACAGGCACGTGGATGTGGGTGAGCCTGTGGATATCATATACCTGGATTTTCAGAAGGCGTTTGACACAGTCCCCCACCAAAGGCTGCTGCAGAAACTTCACAGTCAGGGAATAAGAGGGCAGGTCTTCTTATGGATCCAGAATTGGTTGAGGGCCAGGAAACAGAGAGTGGGGGTCAATGGGCAATTTTCACAGTGGAGAGAGGTGAAAAGCAGAGTGCCCCAGGGATCTGTCTTGGGGCCGGTGCTTTTCAACTTGTTCATAAATGACCTGGAAACAGGCATAAGCAGCGAGGTGGCCAAGTTTGCGGATGACACAAAACTTTTCCAGGTGGTGAAAACCAGAAGGGATTGTGAAGAACCTGTCCAAGTTGGGGGAATGGGCAGCAAAATAGCAGATGCATTTCAATGTAGACAAGTGTAAAGTATGCACATTGCTGGCAAAAAATCAAAACTTCACATATAGGCTAATGTATTCTGAGTTGCCTGTGGCAGTTCAAGAGCGAGATTGCACCCATTGCAAGCAGCAATGGGGTGCTGGTGGACAACCCGATGAAGGTGTCGACCCAGTGTGCAGCAGCAATTAAGGCCAATTCCCCCGGCAGGAACGCCAATTCCCCCCTCCCTGATCCAAACGAGGGCCCCCACAGCCACTTTCTTAGAAAGAAAAAGGACATGGGCAGCCCAAGCCGATGCCTGTCTACTCAGAAGTAAGTGCAGTTGTGTTCAGTGAGACGTACTCAGTGGTGTCATTCAAATGATTTAGGAACAGGAACTCACTTTTGATTGGCACTTGTCGGGAACCCGGAACCAGCCACGGAGCCCGTTAGGATCCGGAACGCCCGTTCTGGTCCGTTCCCCCTGAATGACATCACTGGACGTACTTCCAGGAAAGTGTGCCTGGGATCTTAGCCTGGGAGCTACAAAGCCTGAGCAACAGTGTGACATGTCCCTTGTGCCTACTTAATGGACACCATTTCATCTCACCTTCTTCCACAATGGGAGGCCTGCATGAGCCTCCTAGGAAGGCTTTCATGCAGGCAGGCAGTGTCCAGATCTGGCCTTGTTTCAGCAAGCTTCAGCCTCATGCCTTCAGTTCACACTCTAGGACCCGTAGCCAGATGTTCCTATGTTCCTAGCAGCTTCTGGTTTGTTATGAACAAACAAACAAACAAACAATCAAGGAAGCTTGCTGTCAATGTAAGAGTTGATGGCCAGGTTAAAAACAGACAGCAGAGCTGCCAAATCATTAAGAAAACGAAATCAGATAAGACCCACTGCACACTGGAGAGACCTCATTGGGAGTACAGTTCTGGGCACCTCAGTTCAAGAAGGATGCAGCGAAACTGGAGCAGGTTCAGAGAAGGGCAACGGAGATGATCAGGGGGCTGGAAAACAAGTCCTATGAGGAAAGGTGGAGGGAACTGGGCATGTTTAGCTTGGAGAAGACTGAGAGGGGATCTGATAGCACTCTTCAAATATCTGGAGGGCTGTCGTAAGGAAGAAGGGAGAAATTGGTTCTCACCTGCCTTCGACAATAGAATTAGGTCCAAGGGGTACAAACTGCAAGAGAGGAGATTCCGGCGGGACATCAGGAAGAATTTTTTGACGAAAAGGGCGGTTTGACAGTGGAACAGATTGCCACTGGAGGGAGGTGGTGGATTCTCCCTCACTGGAGACCTTCAAGCAGAGGCTTGACAGGCACCTGCTGGAGATGCTCTCGGAGGACTTCCTGCTACAGGCAGGGGCTTGGACTAGATGACCTTGTAGATGACCTTGTAGTAGTCACCTGTTCCACCTGTAGTCACCTGTTCCAACTCTATGATTCTATGAAAAAACCAAAACAACCCTTTCACTGCTGGTCTCGCAGCAAGCAGCAATGGACCAGGCATCCCACTCTAGGGAGACAATTTCAGATTTTGATTGCCACAGCCAAAACTACTCTGCCTCTAGTGCCCAACAACCACAATCAATCAGTGGTGGAACCAAGCTCTCTAGTATGGGGGAGTGGTTCTTAAGATACTCTGGTCCCAGTCCATTCAAAATTGAACAGGCCAGAACCTGACCTTGAGCCCAGAAACAAATCTGGAACCAGTGAAGGTTGTTCAGGCATCACGCATTCTGTCAACTCGCAACCACACTCTCTTCCGGCTCAAATGCCCAGTCTGTCTTCATCGGCAAATTCATCTGTCATGAGCTGCTATTATCAGTAGTGGTAGCTATGACTGAGCTCGAAGTTCTCACTTGAGAAGCTTTGGGGCTTGGAGGACCAAAACGGGGAGGATGCCAGATTTAGCTTTTGCCCCTTATAAGAAAATAAGAAGAGCCCTGCTGGATCAGGCCAAAGGCCCATCTAGTCCAGCTTCCTGTATCTCACAGCGGCCCACCAGGTGCCCCAGGGAGGCATGAGACAACAAGATGCATCCTGTTGCCACTCCCCTGCACCTGGTACCAGTAGCTCACCACCTTTGTAAGGAGGTTGCACAATCCATCATTGCCTATAGCCCCCGATGGACCTTTCCAACATTGCACCATGATGGAGCATTGAGCAGAGAGGGCGATGGTGGCAATGTTGACAAGAAGCCATTGGCAGCTGAGAGGAGCATTTCTCCCACCACAGGTAGGACTGACACCTTCCTTCCTCTTCAAAAAGAAATGGTGACATGCCCTCCAGGCAGCAAAAGTGTCTATGTGTGCGTGGAGGGATTTCAGACCAGTTCTGGCCCCAGCACTGTACAAGGCACCTTAACTCCAGGGCGCAATCCTTACGGTGCCCTATGGCCGATGACAGATGCTTGTGTTGACCCAACGTCACTAGTGCTGATGCAGGGGTGCCAACCGGAACACCCTGCGTTGGCGCTGGGGCTGGGGCTGACTCTAGAAGCAGCGTCAGCCCAAAGACAATGGGCTGAGGCCCCAATGCACTGCTCACTCGCCCGCCAAACTTGGCTGATGCAAGAGCAGATCTGGGTGGAGCAGATCTGGGTGGAGGCACCCAGGAAGGGGTGCCGGGAGACGTGCTGGCACATGCAGATTCTTCAGCTCCCACGGAGGAGGCTCCTGAGCACGCCAAAGCTGCACTGGATCCAGACCAGGCCCGCAGGCCTTGCTGTTCCTTGGCAGTTTAGGATTGCGCAGCTTCAGTTAGCAGCTTTTCAGTTAGCTGTTGCCAAGAGCGCTTGAACGCTGTATGGAAATCCCAGCACGCTACTGTCACATGTTGTTTTTCAGCTTCTAATGCCAACTATGCGTGTCCTCTTTCCTTCGAGCTCAGAAGTATCAAACATGGCAGCCTCCATGCATGTTATTTGCCTCCCAGACAGAATGCAGGGTGCCATGATTGTTAAGGGTTGATGCCGATGGCTTGCGCCATGATAACTGAGGGCAGATTGGGAGGAGGGACCAAGAACATAGTAATTTGGGAGCTAGCGGTTGAGAAGGTTTTCCTACGAAAGGCCTGCACCAGCAAAAGTGCTCTTGGAAGTCTTGCAAATAAATACTTTGGGACGTGGTGGCTCTGTGGGCTAAACTGCTGCTGCTGGGCTTTCTGACTGAAAGGTTGAGCGTTTGAGACCCCGTGATGGAGTGAGCTCCCGTCACTTGTCCCAGCTCCTGCCAACCTAGCAGTTCGAGAGCACCTAAAAATGTGAGTACAGAAATAGGTACCACTTTGGTGGGAAGGTAATGGCGTTCTGTGCACTTTGACATAGAGTCACGCTGGCCACATGACCATGGAAACCTGTCCTCGGACAAATGCTCTTCAGCTTAGATACAGAGATGAGCACCGCCCCATAGAGTCGGTCATGACTAGACTATTTGGTCGTGGGGAAACTTTTACCCTTTTACCTTTATATAAATATTGCAGAAGCACCCTGAAGTCAGTTGGACACCCCGCTGGTTGTGAATGAATTGTACCAGAAGGCATGCTGGAGACAGGCGAGTGAGGTCACCTCCTGCTAGTTGCCAGCTGAAAAAAAACAGAGGCAGCCTCCATTCCGCAGAGGCCTGGTTGTGACCCTGCAACTGGCATGGCAACTGGCATTTTGAGCGGAGTCTGAAGGAAGAGGAGTGGTGACACCGTCACACAGGTGTCCTGGGAGGGAGCTCCAGGCAGAGGCGGATCTACAGGGAGGGCAGAGCTCTAAGTGTTGCAAGGAGCCTTACCCTGTCATGTAAATCCCTCCCCTCCCTTGCTGCTGTAGCCAGTAAGCAACGCCAAGATGTTGCTTTTCCCTGTGAGGATTGGCTAAAACGGTGCAGGGGAGGAGTGATTTCCACTGCAAGGTAAGGCTTCTTGCAAAACGTAGAGCTTTGCCCTCCCTTAGATCTGCCTCTGGCTCCAGGCAAGGGGAAATTATCCATTTGCTTTTGTTTTGTCAAGGGAACAGGAGATGCTTATGTGTGAAACAGCTCCAGGACACACCTGCCACTCCTAGCCACAGAGGATGCCTCTTCTTTTTGGCTGAAGCTCTTCAAATATCGTGTTCTAAAAAAAAAACAAAAAAACAGCTGCATTGATGCCAAAGGAAGTTCTCCCAGTGAAAATAGCAGCCCTGGCGTGGGGTGGAATCTGGATCATGCCTACAGTGAGGCAAGGAACCAAAGTCAGTCTCCCCACATCTCGATCCCAATCCAGATTGGCTGCTGTTTGCCAAGAAAACGGCAAACACCAAACTACATGTTTAATGTGACACAGAGTCTGGCCCCCAGATTTCCGCCCAGGTGGATGTCCAATTCATAGCCAGGACGTACGGTAGCCAGTCAACCCCCAAATACGTTCATTAGAATCGGACTCAGTGGAACTGGAGTGAACTCAATCGGCGCCAAACATGAGAGGCCAAGAGCTGTCCTGCTTGATCCATCCACATCGCATCCACAAATCGATGTGTGTGCGCTCACGTATAGGGAGTCCTGTCTCCAGTAGTGCCAAGCCCAGGGAAGCTCACAAGGTCACATCCAGTGATGTCATGCAGGGGATACGCGGGGGTACGCGAGTACCGGTTTCTAGGATTACAGCTGGCCCTGCCCATTCGCCCGCCCACTCGTCGACTCCGCCCTCTGCAACGTTTGAATTTCCTGCATGTTTGAGTTGCCTGCGTGTTCTCAGAGCCAGGCAGGCAGCGAGCGGAGCCTTTCCTTTCCTTGCCACTGAAAAATGAGTTGCTCTGGGTTTTTAACATGATGCCAGGCCTCCTTAACATGTTCTGGGGGTGCTGTGGAATACTGTTGCAACTGTTGGGTCAGTTTAAAATCATCTGAGGCCTCAAAAAGGGCTTTTTTCATGTCACTTCCTGCCACGACCTCACTTCTGGCTTATGACGTCACTTCCGGTGGGCGAGTCCCGACACGTGCCAATCAAAAGTGAGTACCTGTTCTTAAATCATTTAGATGACACCACTGGTCACATCCCTTTTGAATGTCCCCAGCAGTATCCAGTGGAGGCCTATGAGAAGTCACAAGCGCTGAATTGGAGCAGGGCAGAGAGAGTAAAGTGGTCTCCTTTCCCTCCAGTCATCCCTCTGTAATTGAAACGCTTATCCTCGCCTTCAGAGAGGCCCCCACTCCTTTGTGCTTTCTGATCTGGCCAAATGCACATTTTTTTGTATACCGCATGTATGCCCTAGAAACAGAAACTACCCCAGTTCATCAGAGAAGACACCGCCACAGAATAGGACAGCCATTCCTGCTTCTTAGAGAAGCCTTTCTTCCTCCGCGCCTGCTTCCCACTGCCTCCGTGCCTCGACATTATTCCGAGCACTGCTGCCGCACGTTTTTAACTCGCAAAGCCCCACCGTTGCCCCTTTCCCCATGAGTGTTAGGGATCAAAGATAACATTCTTTTCTGTCTGGTACACTTAGCGGCCCTGCCTCCCCAACGGTGGGATGAAAGGGACTGGATAAACTGTTGCCATTTTGCAACATCTGCTATAATTCCCCTAAATCCAGATTTGTCTGACACACGGTGCTCTTGTGCTTGCATCATGGCCATGTGACAGTGTGAGGCCAGTCGCATAAAGCCCATAAAGGCTCCCGCTCCGGGCTATGGTGATATGAAGCCACCCTATTCTCTCTCTCTTTCCCCCTCCTTTCTGGCTTTCTTGCCTGGGGCCAAACACTTGTAGCAAAGTATTATTCAACCAGCAGAGTTTAAATCTCCCCTTTAAACGGTACCTACAAACATATGCAATCTGCCTTTGTTTAAAGAAAAAGAAGAAGAAGATTCTGTCAGCTCATAGGCAAATGACCTGAACGCAAAGTACAAAACCCTGTGTCCCAATTAATTATGGCTAAGAAGCTCTGATGCACAGAGAAGAGAATGTGGCCGCTAATCCTTCACTCTGTCCTACATTCTTAAAATAGCGCACATATCGCTGATGGTCACAAAAAAAAAAAATGGCCGTAAGAAGGTTCCGGAAAGCCAACACTCTGTGCAGAAGGAAAGAACGCAAACAATATTATATTTGTTTGCATTGAGCATGCAGGTTTCCGGTAGTAAGGAGAGGGGGGGGGAAAGCCAGCCCACCAAACAGCTTTCCTCATTGTCGGGTAGGGAAAATAAAGGGGGGGGGGGAAACAGCGGTAAATCCTCTTTGGATTGTCTGTGACTCCAGACCTGGAAGGGTTAGTCCCACAATGGGGCTATTGTTCTCCAGTCGGAGCACAAGGAGGAGTTGGGTGGCATCAAGGCCATCCAGTCATCATGGTGGAAAGGCAGCCCTTCAGCACAGCTGCACAGATTGCCGAAGGACAGGCATGAGCCACTGGTAGGCCAGCAGTCTCCAGAGGGTTTCCAGGAGTGTTAAGAGGCAGTTGGGTGGAGCCGGGTTACATGGATATTTTTTACTGGGCTTTGCTTAAAGATAAATCCGTAAAGAGGGCTTAAGGTAAAGGTAAAGGTTTCCCCATGACCGAATGGTCTAGTTGTGACTGACTGTAGGGGGCGGTGCTCATCTCCGTTTCAAAGCCTGTAGAGCCGGCGTTTGTCCGAGGACATGCTTCCGTGGTCATGCGGCCGGCATTTCTCTACGCCGTAGCGCACGGAACGCCGTTCCCTTCCCACCGAAGTGGTCCCTATTTATCTACTTGCATTTTAGGTGCTTTGGAACTGCTAGGTTGGCAGGAGCTGGGACAAGCGACGGGAGCTCACTCCGTCGCACA
The DNA here is from genome assembly GCA_029204185.1 of Lerista edwardsae. Classification (NCBI taxonomy): domain Eukaryota; kingdom Metazoa; phylum Chordata; class Lepidosauria; order Squamata; family Scincidae; genus Lerista; species Lerista edwardsae. The sequence goes on along the minus strand of JAJKFI010000182.1, from coordinate 759,541 downwards.
GTCTTGAACTCCCAGCCTTCCGGTCGGAAAGCCCAGCAGCAGCAGTTTAACCCGCTGCGCCACCACGTCCCTTAAAAAAAAAAGAGGGCTTACAATGAACGAAAAGAAGACAATTCTGACATACGCAGATACCTTGAAGCTCTTCCTAATCTTCGTCTGGCACCTGGTGTGTTCTCTCTTAGGGCCCAATCCAAAGGACCTGACTGCAGCCAGTAGACTCGTAGTACACGCCTGGGCAACTGTCACACATGGCGCCATCAAGTGCCTCCAATGCTGGCGGTAAGCCCTTACTGCTGGTGCTGGGGCAGCGCCATGGCAGCGGCGCCCACGTGTGCCCCGGGGGGCACCAGTCATCCGTGAGCAGTACGTTCACTGCTGTCCAGCCATGTGGCCTTTCGGGGGTGGGACAGGAGGATGTCCTGCAAGGGGAGGTCATACTCGTACCTCGCTAAAAAGCCGGCACAGGAGCAAGTAGGCCCATCGCCTGCCCTGCGCCTTTACTGCGGGGAAAGGGGACAAACGTCCTGGGACTGCCTGGCTGCTGTGGGATGCCATGGTTTAAAATGATTTAGGAACAGGTACTCACTTTTGATTGGCACTTGTTGGGGTCTGCCCACCGTCATAAGCCAGAAGTGAGGTTGTGGCAGGAAGTGAGGTCATAGCCGGAAGTGATGTCATGATTGTTGCCATGGAGGTGATCATGTTTGTAATAACTTCAGCTTGTGGTTAGTGTTGATTTAACTTCTATTGCTTTGCTTTCTAGAGATGTGTATATACATTCAACTGTTCCCTGGTTAAATAGCAGGCTAGACTGTACTAGGTTGTGAGCACTTTTGGGACAGGGAGCCATTTAACTTTAGTTAAATGCAAGGAGCCGGCAAGGAGCAGGAGGGGGAACGGGCGACCAAAAAAGACCACGTGGGGGCTGGGGCTGGGGGGAGGCTGCAGGAGGAACCGGGACGCTGGATCTGCGCAGCTGGAGGGAACGGGAGCCTCAGGCAGCCTACCTTCTCACGCTTGCTGCCTTATTCCCGGGTCTCCCTCACTGTTGCTGCTGCTGCTGCTGCTGCTGCCGCCACCTCTGTTCCTCTCGCTCCGCTGCTGCCGCCACCACCACAACCACGCTGCCTGCCTGCCTGCCTCCTCACAGTAAGTGCAGGCAACGGCTGCGGGCGTGCAGTATGCATGCGCAGCTGCTGAGCCAACCAGCCGACGGGGCCAGCTTCGAGTGGGCGGGGCCAGCTCAACTTCTAGGAACCGGTACTCGCGTAGTGGTATGTAGTGGGTGTAGTCAGCGCATCACTGACTGCGCTCCTGGGCAGTTGGGCAGTTCAGGACTGGGCCCCTGGAGCACGCCTTCTTCCTGCGGCGTTGCTGGTGGCTGCACTTGTGTAGCCCAGTGCGGAGGGCTAAGTGTTGCCCCCAGAATGCACGCCTCCAGAGATGGAGTTTCTAGTTGCGCCAAATTCATCTGAAATCACAGCAGACAAAAAAAAATCCCATTCCTTGTCTTGATGGTTACCAGATACCATAATTGCATCCAATGAATGGCAGGCAGCTTACCCACAACATTGCCCCGCAATGAGACTGTGCGTATTGAGGTCAGTGTGCATGAGATGCCAGGCCCTTGAGAAGGGATTCTGTGGGCTGCTTGGGAGACTCTAAGGACAACTGATAGGACCTCTGGCAAGTCCTTATAAGGAACATTTATTTAAGGAAGCATTTTTAAGTTGCTGCTGTGCTGGGATGGCATTTTTAATTTCTAATGTTTAATTTTGAATGATTGCGTTTTCTATTTGAGATCCATTGGGGTCTGCTTGCTTTTAGTGTTTTATATCCTTTACATTCTTTCCTTACATTTTAAATTGTGGGATCCACAGGGCTTGCTGTTTTTTTAAATTTTAGCTGTTTGAATATTGTTCTTAATATTGTTTTAATTTGTATATACAGTATTGTGGTTTATTGTGTTGCTGTTAATGTTGTCAGCCGCCTTGGGTGCCCTTGGGCAGAAAGGCGGGATAAAAATTAAATAAATAAATAAAAATAAATATCATTGTTTTAATCTTTTTTTTTGTATTGTTTTTATTTTTTACTTACTGCTTAATGTTGCAAGCTGCCTTGGGGGTGCCCCAATATGGGGCAGAAAGGCAGGAAATACATTCAATATACAACAAAAACAACATTTGAAACACAGAAGACTCTGCTTGTAGAAAAGCCGAAGTATGTGTGTTTTGAAACCTTTATTGGCATATAAATAAACTTCACAAACATAAATACAATTACAACACTGATCAGGGTAAATAGAGCAAAATAAATAGAGGAATGAGCTCGAAACGACAAGCAAAATCATAAGTTATGGGTTAAAATGGAAATTTCCAATTTTTTTCTATTGGAAAAGCCGAAGTAAAAGTGAGTTTCTGTTTCAGAAAAGTTACTCCCCCAGGTGCTGAGGCCCAGCCAGTGGCATAACTAGTGAAAGTGTAGCCCAGTGCAGAGGGCTAAATGTTGCCCCCAAAATGATGTCACAACAGGAAGTGACATCACAGTTGTATTTTCATTTTCTGGTCTTTTCGGCCACAGCTTTTGATAGAAGGAAGATATCACACTCTAGTTTGTTTCATTGCATTCTGCATTAAATTTCCTTTCCAATGATATATAACATGATGGTATTATTCATACATTCCAAGGTTTTCACCATTTTGGCCACTAGTGTCAAGCTCAGCTTGCTGCCCCCCTAAAGCTTGTTGCCCGGTGCGGTTGCACCCCCCCTGCACTTTTTTAGCTATGTCCCTGGACCCAGCGCCAACTGACAATGGCCTCAGTGCTGGCAGTACACAGGTGTGTACCACTAGTCATAAAGTGCCTTACGGCACTTTCACAACACCTGAGGCCAGCAGTATAAATGCACCGCTGGTGCCAAAGGCCCGTAAGAATGGGCCCTGGATCATTACAAATTATTATTTGGAAGATGTGGGCCGTAGCAAGAAAAACTGAATACAACTGATTTTTTTTTTAAGGAATTGGGCCAGATTTTTTTTTTTTTTAAGAAATGGAATCCTACATCTCCACTTGTATCCCTACAAAAGATAATGCGGATTTTTGTTAAGTAAATGGTCAGCACTAAATTTGTATTAATACGTTTCATCCTGCAATGACTTCCAGCCATGCCAGAACAGGTAAGGGGGTGGCCGGGCAGTTCAGGGGGAAGATCAGGGGAGGTTTGGGACGGGGAGTGGGGCAGGCAAGGGGCAGTTTAAAAGCGGAAGGGGATGGATGTTGGTGACATTCACACATGACCCTAACCAGCAGCGTCATGCTGCCGGAACGCTGGGAGGGACTAATGGGTGAGCAGCAGCCCGCCCGTTGCGTCACGCTCTGTTTCGCCGCCTTCCCCGCCCCCGCGGGGGCGGGGAAGGCGGCGAAACGGAGCGTGACGCAACGGGCGGGCTGCCACTCACCCGTTAATCCCTCCCAGTGTTCCGGCAGCATGACGCCGCTGACCCTAATCCCTTTCCAGCCCAACGTGCTGCCTGCTCTCCTCAGACTCATGCCAGCTAAATAGCTGGTGTACCTCTGAGGAGACCCATTGGCAGCCAGGTGGCTTACAGGGAGGTGATGAACAATATTTTTCCTCCTCCCTGGCCAAATAATGGATGTTCAGACTGTGAGTGAGGCATTTCTTTCACCATGTCCATATGTTTGTGAAATGATCCATTCAGCCTCCTAGAAGACAATCCCTCAACTGCCTCAATCCAGGATTCAGTTCACAGAAGTTTTCCCCAACAAATTGCCTGGATGAGCTGCTTCAGCAAGGAGCTTTTTTCATTCTCCCTGTTTTGAGGCAACTGTATTGGTTTATCTCAACGGTTTTCAATGTTTTTCTTCTCAAGGCACACTGACCTCTATGGTTTTCTCTATAGTCTTCGCCGCTTGTGATGTCACTTCCAGCTGCCGGGAGACACTTCCGGACTCTGCGGCTCTGTTTCTAGGGCAACTGTCTGTAGTCACCAATTGTATATCCCTCCCTCTGCTCTCCCTCTGCTGGCTCTGAGAGACAATTCAAGTTGATCAGCCATTTTCAGTTGTGCTCCAAACTCCTTTGGCACACCAGTGGACCTTCTGTGGCACACCGGTGGACCTTTCGTGGCACAGCAGTGTACCATGGCGCGCTGGTTGAAAATAGCTGATCTGTTTATTCAAGTTATTTACATCCAATCCGAAGCTTCATTTTGGCAAGGGAAGAGCCTTCCCCATTAAACTGCCACTTCTTCAGTGCCGGTGGTGCAAGGGAAATTAGCCTTGCTGTGGGATTGTCTTGGTGTGTGCATATGCGTGTGATGGTCTCTCCCGAGTCTCTTTCTGAGCGGGCATGTCAAACCTTTCATGTGCTTGCCTACATGAGTCTCAGCACATGGGGAAGAGGAACATAATACTCTGAAGACTATCTAAAATTTGGCTTTACCACCTTGATCAGCAATGCCATAGAGTAGCCACAATTTGTTCTATGCAATTGTTCTCGGTGCTGAATCAATCATTGAACTCAAAACTCAAACCTCACTTAGGGCTCAATCCTAACCTGAGTTAGGCCGGCACAGTTAGGCCAGCGAAGTTTGGTCAGCACAAGGGCCACCGTAAAGTATGTTTGGACCACTCTCGTAGTCAGAGAGGCCAGCACACAGACGTGCGCCATCATCCCTGACTCTGAGAATGGTCGAAACGTGCTTAACGGTGGCCCTTGTGCCAGCCAAAAGTTGCTCGCCTAACTATGCCTAACTCCCTGTTAGGATTGTGCTCTTAGATGCAAAGCATTCAGAACATTCTGAAAAGGATATGGAGTTCTTTTGACTTTCAAAACAATGACTTCACTTCCTGCTAATGACATCATTTCCGGCCCCAGGTCTTGCCCGGGGGGGGGGGGGTTCCTGACAGGTTGTGGTCCTTGTGCAAAAAAACTTTGGCAATCACTGCTCTAAGTGCACTGAGGCTGCTCGATAGGGACACTTCTGAACTGGCCCAGAATGAAAAAGGAAACCAGGTTTTATCTATTCCTCAAGAGCAGCTTTTTATATATATATATATTTTAAATATATATATTACTCAAATCATCTCGTTGTTTTACTGCTTTTGCAAGTCATATGTTCAGGGAGATTGCCCCTCCTCTGGTTTTAACTTTCTCTCTGCCTGCTCTTTTGCAATCCCCCTAAAATTGGCTCTGTCACAATCTTGTTTTGCTAATACCCCCCTGAAACTCTTAACGCTCTTTCCTGAAATACGTTTTTTTTTCCTGGTGGATGTATGTCAAAAAGGAAGGGGTGGGGGTGGGGTACTGTCAAATTGATTAAGTGAAGGCTCATTAGAGAAAGTAACAAGAGGCAAAATCTGCATATGCATTGGGGAACAGTGTCTGATGTTGGCTAAGTCCTGAAAAGACAAAATGAGCTCAAACCATCCAAGTTCCTCGAGGAAGAAGGGAGGGGAGAGGCCCCTTTCCAACAAGCGCTCAACTGACTGTGTCTCTCCTTATAAATACGTATTGGGGCGGCCGCAGCTAGCTCCACTTCACTGAAGTACCTGTCAGTATTTTAATGATAAATCTTGCATTTCAGGGGTTGTGGCCCCAGCCAAATAAAACAAAAAATCATTATGTGTCAGTCCTTGACATACAAGGCCAACTATTGAGTTGGTGAGTGATTTGTAGGGGGAAGGGGGAAGAATAAAGCTGAGGCTAATTAGCATGTTCTCATAAATTCAAAACCAGCCGTCTTAGACACGTTATAACTTTATAAAACAGAAAATAAATCCCAGGAAGTAAGACATAACTACTGTCTTGACCATCAAGATCTCCATCATTAATAACCATAATGTAAATATTAATTTGTATACAGTTATGAGCCTTAAGCCAGGGTTATCCAAACAATAAGTTGGGACCCACTTGGTGTGTCGTAATCTGATGTCAGGTGGGTCCCGGAAGGCTGGGAGCTTCCATCTTGGAAACTGCAGACCTTACTCTTGCTATATTCCTCTTGTGAGTGTTTGAATTATCAAATGAGGTTTTTTAAATTTTGTTTTTAGTTCAGTGATTTTACATGATATTTTGTCCTAATGTTGCGTTCAGTCCGGGATGTTTCACCGTTGTGCAGTTGCCTCAGTCCCAGAATGCCAGTTTGCATTCTAGGAGCGTCATCTGATTTCATCACACTGATGTAATCAGTTATTACATCAGTGCTTGATGATGTCACTTCTGGCTATGACTTCACTTCCGGGTTAATGACATCACTTCCAGTGCATTCCAACATGAATGCCATTATAAAAGGTGGGTCCTGGTCTAAAATGCTTGAGAACCACTGCTTTAAGCATAGCTAAGAGACACGTATTATGGATGCTATTGAATATCATTTTTAAAGACGTCAAATCACTTAGGGTAACACCTTGGTGAAAACCGCAGCTGTTCACACAAAATCACCAAGGTCCTCCATATGTAATAATGGCACATTTTGGGGGACTATCACTCAAACATTACCTGTCCAGTTCTCTGATAGTGTCTCAGACACCCCGCAAAAAGCAGTTAAATTACAAATTAAATAGAGTAACATGATCTGAAGAAAAGGCTTCTTCGTTCATTTCTTCCCCCACACACGCACACACATAAGCACACACACAAAAAGGTCCTTTCCTGGGGCAAAAGTAATAGCTGACCCTAGAAAACAGTGGATAATTCCAGGATTTCATTGTACCGTAAATTTCATTGTAAACCAAGTACAGGCAGGCCCACATGCCCACAAATGCAGATAATCCACTGATTATCCACAGATACCACGGATACTATTAACAAGATAGGGGAACGTTAAACAAATCTCTTGTTTTTACTTTGTTACAGCAAAACCAAAGATGTTCCCCTATCTTTAAAAAGGCATCCTCAGTATCCATTTGGGGGGGGGCATCCAGAATGGAATGGAAAATACTCTTGTATTTTCACAGCTTTTAGAGGTTTGACATTGAAACAACTGATCAAAACACATCACAAAAGCTGAAGCCTGCCTCTGAAACCGAAAAACCATCCAGAAGTCAAAGAAAGGGAAGTGTATGTATTTTGCACGCAGGCGGCCCCAGGTTTGATCCCTGATGTCCCCAGGAAGGACTGGGAGAGCATCTTTCCTGGGACCCCGAGAGGGACACTGCCAGACACCAGACACAAAGCTAAATGACATGGGGGAGAGGGAGAGTGGCTGCACACGAGTCAAACTGCACGTTATACCAAGGGCCCAATCCTATTCCCTGCTAGCGCACAGCATGCAGTGCTGCTGCCGCCACCGAAGGCATCTCACATGTTACGCAGCACACTGCATGCTATGGTGGTGGTGGTGGTGGTGGAGCAACTACTTTGCACAGGAGATGTAGATACAAATACCTCCCTGTAGGCCACCTAACCTCCAGTGGGGCTCTTCAGACCTACACCAGCTCTTTTGCTGGCCTAAGCTGAAGGAGAGTTGGGGGGGCGGTCTGGGTCAAGAAGTGGGGATAGCATCTCTGCATGTACTTGTGCTGCTGAGATCCTCCTCTCCCACCCCCTCCTGCCCGACCCCGACCCCCCGAACTGCCCATGATTTTCTGCCTCCACTGCCGACCTCCCTGGTACGGCGGAGGGCGGAGGAGATTCTGCCAGCCTGTGGTTCTGGATGTGGGTCCTCCAGCTGTTTGTGGACATGCCTGGCCCTCGGAACAGTGGAGCGCCATCCACGCCATTGCTCCGTGACGTAGAATGGCAGATTGCGAGCTCTTCCACTGTCAGGGCTGGATAGGATTGGGCTGTAAATGCTTGATGTGGCCGGGTTTTTTTTCCCCTTTCTGTTAAGAGGGGCAAGCATGTGCCAAATGCAGCAAAATCACAGTGGAGGGCTGGGAAAACTGCAGCAGGGTTAGAGGGGATTTAGGACTTTATTCCTGCTGTGACGCGGGTTCTGATCACATCTCCCCGCGTCGGTGCTAGAACTCTGGAGCCGACACTAGCACTCAGCTAGCTAGTCAGCGCTCATTTCCATGTATCGGGACTAATTCAAAGGGTGATCAAGACGGCCCAAAACATCATTGGCTGTTTACTCCCCTCTTTGGAAGAACTGTATAAAAATAGATGCAAGAGGAAGATATCTAATATATTGAAAGACTCCTCTCATCCGGGACATCAGCTCTTTGAACTATTACCATCGAGAAGGAGATTTAGGGTATTGAAAGCAAGGACGAGCAGATTCAGAAACAGTTTTTACCCAAGTGCAGTATTGAGTTTAAATGCGGGGTCATAAGTTTTTGTGGAATTTAAATTGCTGGGAGCAATGGGGTATTTATATTTGTATAAGTGATTGTTGTATGGTTGATTGTGCATATTTTAGTTTTGGTGTTGTCCAGTTTTACCTTGGGGAAGAGCACCTCATTTCGTTGCACCCAGTTGTGAGTGTAATGACAAATAAATTTCTTATGTCTTATGTCTTAATGCTAGAATGCTTATTCAATTGTGTGAGTGTCAACAAGTTGGCCACTGGTTTTTATTGGTTACTGATGTGTTGGGTGACCTGTACTGTTACAGTATATATTTATTGTATGGGAGTGACATCAACCCTAATGATGCATTTAGGCTGTGTGGAAGATATTGTAATGTATTCTGTATGGGCTGTTATGGCACGGGTGGCCTTAAGCCAATGTGACCAATGTCGTCACATTGGGCCCCGCGCTTTGGGGGCCCCCAAACCAGCACGAGTGAGCATATTATCTGCTGCAGCAGCTGGGATTCTCTATGGGCTGTAAATCAGTGGGGTGAGCAGAGCAGCTTTACCGTGGGCCCTCCCACCTGCCCCCGCCCCCAAACTGCCCAAAATGGGTCCCCTGGAAGCAGTTGGCAGTGATGTCATCATGTCACCACCATTTCCAGGTGCCATTTGCAGCATCACAAGTGCTTTTCTTGATGAGTGGGGTCCCCACGGAAAGAGAGGGCCCCCCCCCCCCACAGGAATGCCCCACACTGGGCCCCACCATGCCTGGAGCTGGCCCTGTGGTATGGGAGGACGTTCATCATAGGGGCGATGCAATGAGCCCTCCCACCAGGTGACACAAATCCTAGTAAAGCCATGGTCCTGCAGTCTTTGTATATCACGCAAATTCACTGCATGTTTTACCTCATTCATTGAGATTAATTGCTATGAGAAGAGGATAAGGGCTATGCAAAGGAGGTCGTTGCCCACCAGACTTCCAAGGCCCCATAAGAACTGGACCCATAAGAACTAGAAACTTTATAGAAACCAGAGAAATTTTATTTATTTATTTTTATAGGTTTTTCATTCTGCCTTTCTACCCCACGGGCACCCAAGGCGCCTTACAACATCAAAATTATCACATTAAAACAGAACAGCAAAGTGTGACAATTAAAACAATATTAAAACAGTTTAAAATTTAAAATGAGCAGTCCCCAGGGATCCCACAGTTGTCGTTTAAAATGCCAGCCAGCAGGTCAGCAGTTAAAAGCTTGTTGGAATAAGAAGGTCTTCAGCCCCCGCCAAAAGATTGCCAAAGAGGGAGCAGTTCTTAATTCTAAGGGGAGGGTATTCCACAGTCGTGGGGCCGCCACCGAGAAGGCCCTCTTCCTGGCCGCCATCCCCCTCACCTCTCCTGGTGGTGGCACAGTCAGAAGGGCCCCCCCCCGGGTGACCTAAGAGTATGGGTAGGATTGTATGGAAGGAGGTGGTGCCTCAAATACTCTGGACCTGAGCCATAAAGGGCTTTAAAAGACAAAACTAGCACTTTGAATCAGGCCCGGAAACGATCCGGCAGCCAGTGCAGCCGCCGAAGCAACAGCCCGAGTGAGTCGAACCGAATCCAGTAGAATCCAGAAATCTGGATCCAACACTAGACAGGAAGCTTACAGGAGGCATATCTACTTTGGAGACAGAGGGCCCAAGGCCACCCAACTTGCCAGTGCCAGTGTAGCCACCAGGCAGTGCCAAGGAAAGGAAACAAATGAAGAGGAGCCTTCCCTGGCTGCCCCCCATCGCAGGATGCAGCGCTTGCCCCACTAGCATGGCTGCACTAGTGCTGGTAGTTAACCTGTGGAACTCTTTGCCACAGGAGGTGGTGATGACATCTGGCCTAGATGCCTTTAAGAGGGGATTGGACAGATTTCTGGAAGAAAAGTCCATCATGGGCTATAGGCAATGATGGGTAGTGCTACCACCTTACATTAGTAGTAGGCTACTTCAGAGTACCGGGTGCAAGGGAGTGGCCACAGGATGCAGGCATCTTGTTGTCTCGTGCCTCCCTGGGGCACCTGGTGGGCCGCTGTGAGATACAGGAAGCTGGACTAGATGGGCCTTTGGCCTGATCCAGCAGGACTCTTCTTATGTTCTTACGACCCAGTCATTCCCTCTTCCCAGAGAACGGTGGGAATTGTGCTGCAGTTGCCAGACAACTTCAAGGAATTCCCAGCATGATGACCAGACTCCAGCTTTCAGGATTCTTCAAGTTATGCTACCATAAAACCACTTCAAATTTGCAATCTAGATACGCCCTGAGTCATCCTGAACCAGTCACGAATGCTCACCCTAACAACTTCACAGGATGAGTGTGAGAGGAACATGGGGGAATCCATATATTCTGCCCCCTGGAAACCCATTTTCCTTGGAAGATAAGCAGGATACATATACGATCAATAAGCACCGAGCACTAGAAATGCCCTTTTCTAAATTTAAGGGCACAATCCGAACCAACTTTCCAGCACTGGCATAGTGCTGCATCCTGCAGTTGTGGGGGCAGTCATGGAGGCCTCCTCAAGGTAAGGAGTGTTTGTATCCTTAAAGCTGCATTATCCTTACCCAGGTGCTGGAAAGTTGGTTCGGATTGCTGCCTAAGAAAGGAAAACCAAGACACTCAACATGCTGAACTCTGAACCCAATATGAACATTTGCGTTTGCACAATATAAGGGTAATGTTCTATATTGTACAGTATCTAATACATCCCGTTTTTCTGTTCAGATTGGCTCCCACAGAGGCATAGCTGCTGTGGTGCGGGGGGGGGGTGCAATTGCATTGGGCAACAAGCTTTAACTGAGCTTGACACGAGTGGTGAAAATGGTGAAAAACTTGGTAATTATGAATAATACTATCATGTTATATATCATTGGAAAGGTACTTTCATGCAGAATGCAGTGAATCAAACCAGAGTGTAATATCTTTACTCTATCAAAAGCAATGGCCAACCCCCCCAGAAAACAAAAAAACATAACTATCATGTAAAAATTGTAGTTTGTTAAAATTGCAATTTGTAGGAATAAGACTATCATGTTATATATCATTTGATGTGGGATTTCGTGCAGAATGCAATGAAACAAACCAGAGTGTAATATCTTTACTCTATCAAAAGGTACAGCCTAAAAACTGAGTAAGCAAAAATACAACTGTGACTTCACTTCCTGTTGTGACATCACTTCCAGGGCATCCAGTCGCGGATCCAGGGGGGGTGCAGGGATGGCAATCTGCATGGGCACCAGGCGGCGGCGGGGGGGGGGGCGCCATTGCGCCACGTCCGGGTGCTTTTTGGCCCGCCCGCCCTCACTTGCGCCTGGAACACTCCGAAATGGAGCTCTTCTAGGTGCAGGGAGGCGTGGCGGGGAGACGCACGGGGGCGGGGCGACATGCTGGGGGTGCGGTTTCGTTGCCTCGCCGTGGGGCGCGCTCCCGGCCTGGACCGCCTCTGAGGGCATCATTTTGCCTCCTGCACTGGGCTACACTTTCATTAGCTACACCCCTGGGCTCCCACTGTGGCTTGCAATTACAACCCACGCATCTGGGATATACGGAAGCATTTATGGCAGCTTTTTCTACCCCCGGTGGTTGGAGGCCAGTGTCAAGGGTAGGCAGAGCAGAGCAGCAGCTGCAGGCCAGGGAGGCACTGCAGAAGTGACGACCACCTCTGTGCCCAGAACCTTTGTGTGGCGGCGGCAGGATGGTTGTCTTGTCTTGAGGCCTCCCAAGGGAGGAGGGGGCCGTGGAGAGTGGGGTGCTGAGGGTCCCTTGCATGATGTCACAGACCAAGTTCCAGGTGTCCCCTCTAAATGGAGGGGACAAAAAGGGCTATGGATAAACCCCAGGGCCAGTGGTGCAATTCAAATGAATTAACAACCGGTTCTATGACATCATAGCTGGAGCCAACAAAAAACCGAAGCCAGCTGAGGTAAGCGAGTGGGCGGGGCCCGGCCATTTAACAACCGGTTCTATAGAACCTGGGCGAACCCCCTGAATTTCACTACTGCCCAGGGGTGGCTGATGGTGCAGCTGCCAACCCACAGAGTGAACATGATCTGCACAGCCCTGACGCTGAGCAAGCCATGTGTCAAGCCTCACACATTCGCTGAGCGGCTTTATCGCCTCGTCTTGCTCTTCTCCTTTCAACATCCCCATTTTATCGAAAGAGAGCCTCTCCAAGTGGCAGGGCCCAAATGACACGAGAGCGTTGACGCTAATCCACCAAAGGCAGACATTTTGCCATTAAGGGGAAAACACGGAAGAACGACACCTCTGACAGAAAGGCGACTCAGTTGTCACAGGCTCTTATTTTGGGGGGAAAGCAATGCTAAAATTATGAATATGTAAACTTGACAGTTCTCACAAATTTAAATAAAACTGCTTGTGTTTGGGAGGCTGCTGGTGTGTCGCTGTCGTGGCCTCGGAATTATGAAAGGGAGCACCAAAAACAAATTGACTGTCGGATATAGTCTTTGGAAATGCGCAAATTACCGTATTACAACAAAGCTGTTTCTACCACAGTGGAAGGGGCGGCTTTTGTTGGTTCTTAAAAACTAGCCTAAAGTCATAATATTATATATTTTGGCAGATCGTAGTAATCACAAATTTAAGACTTAAGTCCTTTGCATTTTCCCCCCCTTTAATGTTTTTAAACTACCGTAGGAATTTGCTCTTCAGGCTTCCATCAGGCCCCAAATATAAGGTGAAACAGGGCTGGAAGGGTTCCAGCACTTTTTAAATATAATGATATTTATTAAAGTGATACTGAAAAGGAAAATGTGGAGCTGAATAAATATTGGTGTTCCATTGAGATATGAAAACTCCTCCCCAAATGGGCTGGCGCTGTTTAATTAAGTGAAAGAGAGAGAAAAAAATAAGTGGCACGCCGTTAATCAGAAAGGATATTATTGTGCGACATGGATATAAATTCTAGAATTTGTTTAGAAAAGGGGGAGAAAAAAGACGTAATAATATACAGAGATACCGACAAAAAAAAATAATAATGATTGGCAAAACGTGGTAATGGTGCTCCGTGGTGAAGAAATAAGTATGTGGCTGAAGAAAAGCACAGCAAGGGACATAATGTTTGTCAAATACTCTTTAATGCGGCCCTGGCTGGAGGAAAATGCTCTTTTGCATTTGGTCTGCACTGTTGCTTGCGACTAGCTGCAAGCAATTTAGTCACAAGTGCACCTTTTCAACTCATTCCTTATGCCAGAGATAGGAGCCCGCCTCATTAATATGCCAGAACGGTCAAATAAGAGATTAATAACAAAGTCACCTGCTAAAGCACCCAGGAACCTGTTGATTGCGAATAAGCCTTCGAAAATAAGATACCCGTCTGTCGAGCAAAATTGAGACCAAAGGCAACAAGTGTTCCTGTAATTTATTCCTGCTTTATACAAGGGCATAAAGCTCCTTTTATGAGCGTGTTTTCAAGTCCCGCTGTGAACCGTAGGTGTGTGCTTTTCCGCTGATTTATTAATTTTAGTTTCAATCAAAGTGTGTCACCTGCAGACACAAAAATGTAGACTTTGCCTCGGAAAATACAGGGATGGGGAGGCTGAGAGAGAGAGAGAGAGAGAGAGAGAGAGAGAGAGAGAGAGAGAGAGA
>JAJKFI010000182.1:717694-739256 GCA_029204185.1 Lerista edwardsae | reverse complement strand
CTCTCTCTCTCTCTCTCTCTCTCTCTCTCTCTCTCTCTCTCTCTCTCATATCTCAAATGTTGGAGCTAAACTACTCTGCTATTTACCTTTTTCCTAGATTGTAAAGTTTGAAAATGTCACAGCACTTTTTTCGATGTGGTGGGAAGCATACATGATCCTTGGGACCGCCTTTCAGGCTGCAACTCCTAGGAGCAGGGCCGGTTCTAGGAGCAGCAGGGCCCAATGTGGGGCATTCCCGCCCTCCCCACGGGGCCCCCACGCACCAAGTAAAGCACTTGTGGTGCTGCTTGTGGCACCTGGAAATAGTTGGTGATGACATGATGTCACCACAACCTTCTTCCAGGAGGCCCATTTTGGGCAGTTTGGGGCAGTGATGTCATGCAGGGGGTACGCGAGTACCGGTTTCTAGGATTACAGCTGGCCCCGCCCATTCGCCCGCCCACTCGTCAACTCCGCCCTCTGCAACGTTTGAATTTCCTGCATGTTTGAGTTGCCTGCATGTTCTCAGAGCCAGGCAGGCAGGCAGGCAGCGAGCGGAGCCTTTCCTTTCCTTTCCTTGCCACTGAAAAATGAGTTGCTCTGGGGTTTTAACATGATGCCAGGCCTCCTTCACATGTCCTGGGGGTGCTGTGGAATACTGTTGCAACTGTTGGGTCAGTTTAACATCATCTGAGGCCTCAAAAAGGGCTTTTTTCATGTCAGTTCCTGCCACGACATCACTTCTGGCTTATGACGTCACTTCCGGTGGGCGGGTCCCGACACGTGCCAATCAAAAGTGAGTACCTGTTCTTAAATCGTTTAGATGACACCACTGGTTTGGGGGCAGGGGCTGGTGGGAGGGCCCAAGATAAAGCTGCTCTGCTCGCCCCACTGATTCACAGTTCATAGAGATCCCAGCCGCAGCAGCAGGCAATGTGCTTGCTGTGCAGGTGCGGGGGCCCCCAAAGTGCAGGGCCCAATGTGACGACACTGGTCACGTTGGCGTAAGGCCGGCCCTGCCTGGGAGTAAGCCTCACTGCACACAATGGGACTTTTCTTCTGAGTAGATGTGCATAAGACTGTGCTGCCAAGGTGTCCTCAGGTGTTCTGATGCCACAAGTGCTGGCTCTGACCTGTAAGACCCTAAATAATTGGGGACCAGAATTGTTGAAGAGCCGCTACCACTTGCTATGTGGAACTGCCTGCCACTGGAGGGCCTTCCTGCATGACCCACCACTGACAGAAGTATGCCTGGTGGGGACTATGAGTATGCGAGGGCCTCTTCCGTGATGGCACCCACTGTGCGGAACTCATTGTCTTAAGATGTGGGTCTGCCTCTCTCTTTGCCGTGTTTCCAGGGATGGCAGAATAGTTTTTCGTCGTTCAGCTTCGGGGCCCTGATTTTTATATCTGATTACCACGGGCTACTTCACCACTTCTGTTACTTATATGAACCTGGTCTTGCTTCTGTGCAAACGTTTGGTTGGGTTTGCTTGCCATTGATTTTTGGCGTTATTTTTGAGTTTATTTGTATTGTCGTTTTGTGTGTTGTTGTTTTTTAAGCGTTTGCTTCACCTCCCAATGGGAAGTGGGAAAGGGGTACAAATGTTGTATACAAATAATCATGATTTATTTAGTTAATTTGAAAAATAAATAAATTATATCCCTCCTTTCCCAAGCCCCAAGCAAGTGCCCCAGGTGGCTGACAAAACTCCACAATAACAGCCCCATCCTGTGCTGTCTGGGTGCCAGTGGCAGAGGCACCCCAAGAAAAGGGATGTTCGTCTCCTTCCCCTGGGGTAAGGGCACAGGACCATCAAGGGGTCTCCTCGCCATGTAAGTGGCACCTCCCACGCAGTTGCCATCTCTGCCCAGAATGGGGCAGAGGGGATGTGGGTAAAGGCAGGGGGGCTTTAAAATAACATCTAACAATACCCACAACAAGGTGTTTCCTCCTTAAAAAGGTTTCCCCATGACCAAATGGTCTAGTCATGACCGACTGTAGGGGGCGGTGCTCATCTCCGTTTCTAAGCCTGCAAAGCCAGCGTTTTGTCCGAGGACAAGCTTCTGTGGTCATGTGGCCGGCATGACTCTATGCCGTAGCGCACGGAACGCCGTTCCCGTCCCACCGAAGTGGTCCCTATTTATCTACTTGCATTTAGGTGCTTCCGAACTGCTGGGTTGGCAGGAGCTGGGACAAGCAACGGGAGCTCACTCCGTCACGCAGTCTTGAACTCCCAACCTTCCAGTCGGAAAGCCCAGCAGCAGCGGTTTAACCCGCTGCGCCACCACTCTGCTGCTATGCAGTGGGACTCTCTAGGCTGAAACGTAGCCTGCCCAAGATATAGAAACTCTGAACTGTGGAGATCCCCTGAGGCTGAGCTTTAAATATGCATTATGATCACAGTGCGGGGGGGGGGAGGACCCCATACGAGACAATGAGGCTGAAGAAACCAGGGAAGACCTCGTGGAAGATATTGACCACATTTGCCACAAATACGGGATAACCTTGGCGGAGTTGCGCCCACAACAAAGAGCGCTGGGAATTAGGGTTCCCCCTAAATACTTACAAATCAGCTTAAATTTCAGCCCTCTGTCCTAAAAGAGACTAGTCAGACCAGGCAACCGGCTCGCACCCGCCCCTTTCATTCCCAGTCACCCCCTGTCCGGCAGGCAGGCCCGCCAAGGGTTTGATTCTTTTATTAAGGCTTTCAGCTCCGACAAAGCTGTACAAAATAGATTCCACATCTCGCTTCCCCCCCCCGAACCGCCTCCCAGTTTCAGCCCCATTCCTTTCCAATCTAAATATAGAAAAGCTAAACTTTTTTTTTTTTTAATTTAAACAAAGCTTTACCAGATTTGGCCCTTTACGTGTAAGGTTTTAAATTAAAAAAAAACAAACAGAAAGAAAGAATAGAATTTCGTGCTAAGTTCCAATTTTTAATCTCTTGGGGAGGGGGGAAAGACTGGTTGGGGAGGGGAAGCTTGATGAGTTTCCATAGACTTCTACAAAAGGTCTTTACTGGAGAATGGATTGGACAAACGTTCCTGATATGTGTGCCCCCCCCCCAATCATTAACTGCCCCCCTCTTCTCCTCCACTAAGGCCTATGTAAATACCCTTGCATAATGTTACCGGCTATTGTGCAGCCGCGCCAGCCAGTCGCCACTTAGATGTGGTTTTTAAAAAAAAAAAAAAAAATTCAAGCAGCCGCATTAAAAGAATGAAAAGATGTCTGAGCTTAAGCTGTTTACCAACTGGGCCAACACTGCAGAGTGCCAGAGCGGAAGAAAGTGCCGGGGCGACGGCACAATGCGAGCGGCCATTTTCAGTCCCGAATTATTAACCCGGCCCGGAGGCGCTCCTAATCTAGGCCGCTCTTAAAGAACAAATGCCCTGCGCGGAACAGGAATCAGCCAAAACTGTTACAGGGGGAAATCCTCTACCAGGACAATTATGAAGACCGTTGTCTGGTGGTATTTTTTTGTCCTTGTCCCCTGCGACCACCATTTTCTGCCCATGAGGATGCTAGATTTGTTGGGATGGGCCTCTTTTGAAAATTACATAAGAACATAAGCACCTGGTGGGCCACTGTGAGATACAGGAAGCTGGACTAGATGGGCCTTTGTCTTTATCCAGCAGGCTGTTCTGATGTTCTTAAGGCCCAAATAGGGTTTCAAGTGATTATAGCTCCCTATCCACAGACTAAATAGCAAATTCTGTTTTATTTACCTCATATTTACCTCAGAAGTTTACCTCAGAAATTTACCTCAGAATGCCAGATACAAGGGCGTGGCAACAGGATGCAGACATCTTGTCGTCTCGTGTGCTCCCTGAGGTATCTGGTGGACCACTATGAGATGCAGGAAGCTGGACTAGATGGGCCTTTGGCCTGATCCAACAGGGCTCTTCTTATGTTCTTATGTTCTTATGCTCCAGAATAGGCAGGCCAGCTCACTTGCGCTGCATTCTAACGACCGAATGCGCAGCATAGATGTGCCTTACGGCATGTGTGTGACAATGATGATCAGGAGCAAGAGCACTGTGCCTACGCAACACCGGGTTAGGATTGTGTTCTGTGTACATGATTTTGAGTTTTAGAAAAGCACTTCCATGTGTGAAGAGACCTAATGAGACCATATACCCTCTTACCTCCAGGAGACCTCTATCCTATTCCTTACCTGTGGTAGATACAGCATAGGGCATGCAGCCTAGGTGCATCAGTGCAGGTTAGGATTGGGCTGCCCTTTATGCAAATTCAAACCTATGTACTTGCCCTCCCCAAAGCATTGCCAGACCAAAAAAAAAAAAGTAATGTATGCTCAAGATTTGTAGATCAGTATTCAGTATAAAATTTTCCAAGACTTTTAACAAAACAAGAACAATAAAATTTAGGAAAACAACATAAAGCAAGAAGATTGTATAAAAAGGTAAAGCAGCATGAAAACATTGTGCTCCCAGATTTTAAAGCCTGGGCAAATCAAACAGGTCTTTGCCTGGACACAGGTGAGCCTTCCTGGGGACAGAGTTTCCCAGATGGGGTGCCAAAACTGAGAAGGCCTCTTCCCTGTGAGGTCAGTCAGAGGAGGGCGCCTTGGGATGTTTTGAGTGCGTGGGCAGCTGAATGAGGGCACAGACACTCCTCCCAGTTAAATTTAAGAATCAGCATCTTAAATTGTGCTTGGAAACATACTGGGAGTTACACTGATCAAGCAATTGTTAATTCATTCACTGATCCATTAATTAGTAGTCTACTAAAAAGTATTGAGTAGCTGGGCAGCCATTGTTTAAAAAAAAAAAAAGCTTATAAGATTCAGAGCACAATCCTAACCTGGAGTTAGGCCGGCACAGTTAGGCCAGTAAAGTTTGACTGGCAGAAGGGCCACTATAAAGTATGTTTGGACCACTCTCAGAGTCAGGGAGGCCAGCACACAGATGTGCGCCATCCTCCCTGACTCCAAGTACGATCCAAATGTGCTTTATGGTATCCCTTGTGCTGGCCAAACTTTGCTGACCTAACTATGCCGGCCTAACCCCAGGTTAGGATTGCGCTCTGTGAAGCATTTAAGAACATAAGAACATAAGAAGAGCCCTGCTGGATCAGGCCAAAGGCCCATCTAGTCCAGCTTCCTGTATCTCACAGCGGCCCACCAGGTGCCTCAGGGAGGCATGAGACAACAAGATGCTTGCATCCTGTTGCTACTCCCTTGCACCCTGTACTCTGAAGTAGCCTACTACTGATGTAAGGAGGTACTACCAATGTAAGGAGGTTTGGACCATGGATATCAGTTAGTTTGCCTAAAAAAGGAATGCTCCGTATTGCAATTTGGCTGTAGTTCTAGCTATTTGTTTTAAATTAAATCTACTACAATTAGGACTTATTTCCAAAGCGATGTATTCAGAAACAGAGCATGGCACACTGCCATTGGGGGTAACCATATGTGGGTTTTATCAGAATCACACCCTTTTACTGCCCAACATCTTTTGGAATGAAATGTGCTTCTGATATTGTACGAAATGTTGCATCCTCCTCCCTGACTCTGAGAGTGGTCCAAATGCACTTTACGTTGCCCTGGTGCTGGCCGAACGTTGCTGGCCTAATGGTGCCGGCCTAACTCCAGGTTAGGATTGCTCCCTAAATTGAGACTGTACCTATCATATCGGTGTTGTCATTTTTCTATTTTTATGTCCCTTTGGGCAGGAAGCTATTACGACAAGACAGTCTAACAGATGAGCAGAGTTTTCTTTTTCAAGTCTGCCATCAGGGCTTCTGTCTTCCCTTATAGTAACCAAACATATATACAGCATAGGAAACATCTCTTATTGCACAGTGAAAGCTGCAGAGGAGGAGGAGGAGAGAGCCACTGAAGAAGGCAAAATCTCATTAATTAGCATCACAATACAATCAAGTAGGACAGCCATAGGCATAAACCCTTTCTATTAAGGATGCTCTGTTCAACCTTCCCTCCGCAGGTCACCTGCAGAGCTGATAACCTTTCCAGCAGACAAATGCATGTCAAATTGGCTCATCTAATTAAAAAAAGCTCAGGGAGGTGGGGAGAAAATACCAGCACACTCTCCAAGTCTGGTGGGCTGCCCTCCCCCTCCCCCTCCAGCAGATGAAGTTCCTGTGTTTGCTCTGGGAGGAAACTGAGTCACTTAACATTTCAATAGGTTAATCAATCGACAATTAAAGGGAGAAATTGGTTAACTGGGCAACAATTAACATGACAGTCCATTAAGCACACATTTCTAATTGCCAGCGCTGGGAGTGAAAATTAGCACAGGGGTGTGGCTATGTCTCCATAGATGGTGGCCCACACTGGGTGGGGCCTTGTTTGTTGTTAAGGAAATGGAAGTACAGTATGCAAGGGCTTTCCTTGTGAGTAGGGGATGGATCTGAATAACCTGCATTAGCCATAGAAAGGCAAAGCTGAGGAAAGGCTGGAGGATTTGGGGCTTTTTCAGTCGGGACAAAGATTGACCAATAGGGAGATGGAACATAAGTTTGTAAGACTGTGACTAAAGTAGAGAAAGTGGATAGAGTTGATTCCCTCTCCATACCCGTTGGCTTTCATAAGCCTAGAACAACAGACTCATCCATTCAGGAAAGCATTTCTTCCCACAGTGCACTGTTAACTTATGGAACCCTCTGCCGTAAGATGTGGTGCTGCTCACTACAGAAGAGAAATGTCAAAAACAATGGCACCAATTCATGGGAGATCTTCGTGTCATATAAGAACCTTAAAGTTTATCATCATAAGAAGAGCCTTGCTGGATCAGACAAAAGGCCCATCGAGCCCAGCTTCCTGTATCTCACAGTGGCCCACCAGGTGCCTCAGAGAGCCCATGAGACAACAAGATGCCTGCATCCTGTTGCCACTCCCTTGTTGCTGGCATTCTGAAGTAGCCTACTACTAATGTAAGGAGGTTGCACAACCCATCATGGCCTATAGGACAACAATGGGCAAAGCCCAAATCCTGATGCCTTTTCCACATTCCCTCCATCTGTGCAGTGGAGAAGAAACAGGATCAGATCCCTTGGTTGTGGTCCCTGACTTCCATGAGTTTGGTGGAAGGTCTGAAAGAGGAGCCTAGGAAGGGACAGCTGGGAAGCTCGGTTCCATGGAGTTCCTGCATATCTGGACGACCCAACATGCAACCCTGGAGAACTGGTGCAGCTGGAAGGGGCAGGATTGGAGGAATGAAGGGCAGAACCATCAAGCTGGGCAAAGCCATGGAGGTCAGCAAAGGTTGGAGGTACATCAACCAAAACGAGGTCCTGGGGCAGGAGTGGCATTGGGTGGTTGGCCAGGGCAGGTCATGGCCATGGGCCCACCTGGCCAGGCCAACCTCTGATTAGTCGGTACAGGGCGCAGCAGGTCTGGGAGTGGCCAATGAACCATTAGCAGGTGGGTTGGGGCATTTGGGAGACACAATCAGGGCTTTGCGTCAGGGCCCCCAGCAATCTAATGCCGACACTGTCTTTGAGGACCACACTTTGGCTTTGGTGAGTGTCTTTGGCTTGGGCGAGTGGGGAGGAGAAAAAAATAAGGGAAAGGGGTGAGGGTGAATGCAGGCAAGTGCCATCTGGTGGGTGTCCTGTGCTTCCTCATCTCTTGTGCTCTCTTGGTAAGGGCCTTGGTAAGGGTCAGGTGCATCTGAGGGTCTGAAGAAGTGACAGCTCAGGGGTGGGAGTTAGGATTGTGCTGCCTGAGACTTAAGGCCAGGAAAGCGTGAGGCTCAGCCTTCATCCTCCCAGTAGTGTAGCTGCGGGGATGGCACGGTAAGTACTGCAGGCACTGCAATGTGCCATTGCTGCTCAGAATGGCTCCAAAGGCAAGTGGGAGGGGCTGCTTACACGGCACATTGCAGCACCTGCAATACTTACTGTGCTGCCCCTCCCGGCTACATCACCGCTGCATCGCTTGTCTCCCGCTGTAGGTAGACGGTTGATCCTTTCGTTTCTGAAACTGGAGGGAGTAAAAGCAGCGGGAGTGGCTGGGGAGGACATCCAAGACAGGCTGTCCACTCGGAGGCATGGCTAGGGATGGTTTTTTCAGTAATCCACACAGAACGCTAAATAATGAGAATTTCTACTGAAAATGCTGCATAGAACAAAATTTAGGTCAAAATGTGAAATAACGCT
Source organism: Lerista edwardsae (assembly GCA_029204185.1). Lineage (NCBI taxonomy): Eukaryota > Metazoa > Chordata > Lepidosauria > Squamata > Scincidae > Lerista > Lerista edwardsae. The sequence goes on along the minus strand of JAJKFI010000182.1, from coordinate 731,128 downwards.
ACTTTTGCTTATTTTTGAGAGTTTGACACAAATTTAGATCAATTTCACAAAAATAACACCACTTTTGTTTATTTTTGACACTGTTTGTTTATTTTTGACACTTCCCCGGGGGCGGGGAAGACGGCGAAACGGACCGGAACGCAACGGGCGGGCTGCCGCTCACCCGTTCCTCCCGCCCAGCGTTCCGGCTGAATGACAACCCTGGGGTGAACCTTTTGGGCTTGGTGTGTCAAAACTTAGGAAAATGCTTAATGTGACTCTGCTGGTGTGTCACCCCCCTCCCAAACAAAAGAGAAGCAATTCATTATATTCATTTATTTAAATAAAAAAATAGAATCCAATCAGGTGTGCTGCTATGTATTACAAAAAAGAAACATCAAATAAATGCAAAAATGAAAAAAATGAGTAAAACAAGCTCGGTTTTTGTCAGGTCTTGGTGAATGCTGGTGTGTCGCCTCAAATGTTGTGGTGTGTCACCTTTGGCAGGCATGTCGTAGGTTTGCCATCACTGCCCTAGGTCCTAGTGTGCCCCAACTGTGGCCCAAGCAAGTTCTTAGACCAAGCAGGTAAGAGTGAGCAACAAAAGTGCACGGAAACTTTTACAAATAATTGCAGAGGGTGCAGCTCACAGGTCAAGTATCACAGGTGACTCACAAGTCTATTCTGGATACTGCCAGCCCTTCTCTTATACACTTCCCTGTGAAAGGTCAGAGTCTGTGCAATCGTCTGCCTGCGATACTGCAGGTAAATCTGGCTGCTCAACTAGACCAATTCCTGACTAAGGTATCTTTGGTTCTGTCCCCCAGGGGCAATCCTGGGGGGGGGGGGGTCGGCGCACCTCGAGGATGCACCCCACCTGCAGATGCCCCCTTGCCCCCCCACGGCCTCTTGCCCCACTTGCCACTCTGAGAAGAGGCAGGCAGCCATCCAAAACCACTCCGGGAAGTAGGGGCAGGGCAGGGGTGTGGCTAGAAGTTAGGGGCAGGGTGGGGAGGGGCAGGGGTGTGGCTGGCATCTTTGCCCCCTCCAGCCCAGCACCTGGGGCATTTGCATCCCAGGTCCACCACTGCCGTGTTCATCTGCGGCATAGCGGGTGGCAGCATGGAACATGGGTAAAATGGGTTCTATAGTCCCCCATCGGTTACCCCTTAGTTCCATAGCTGATGGAGATGCCAGTGCCAAATTCAGTCAGGTGATGCTTGGACACTACAAGGCAGGTCTGTCCAGTTATGGACAATAGCAGGATACCATTTGCTTAGCCCCGAGGAATCATACCTCACCGTTGTCTTGGCCTACCTGTAGATGCCAAGGACCATCACGCCCCCTTGCAAATGCTTGGCTAAGCTGTTGATTGCCGGTGCACATGCTAAAATCTAGCTTCAACCAGTCCAGGCATGGCTGTCAGCTTCTGCCCATAACAATATTTCTGGAGGTTGACAAGGGGCAGCAGCATTACAATAGTTTCTGTTGTAAGGACTCGCTTTCACCTGACATGGACTTTAAGGCTTGCTTTAAAGTAAAAGCAACAAGCCATCAGTTGGTTGGTGCTATGGTGCAGGGTGTTGTTCTGCCAAATTCCCTGCTGGGCCTCCCCAAGGGCCCTGTACTGATGCCCACACTAGGCTAGCTAGTTTCCCCTCCAGGGCAGCCTCAGAGATAGGCAAGAGGGAGCGGGTTCCTTCACCCCTTGGGCCTCCTCTCTTCCAGCAGCTTTGCTTGGAATCACCGGCTGGCCAGCCTCCTCCAGACTGCCCTCATCACCGGCTTAGCTCAAGATACCCTAATTTAGCACCAACAAACAATAGGCAGTCAGCTTGCCCAAGCCACAACTGCCTCCTCCTCTTGTTGGCTCCAGGGGCATGGCAGCCATACAACAGTTCCCCACAGTTATTCCCCACAATAACCTTACCTTATCCAGTCCTTTAACAGTCAGTCCATCCGTGTAGCACCTGCCCGGTGCCTCTCCTCCAGCACCTACCCGGTGCTTCTGTCCAGCACCTACCTAGTGCTAATCACCCTTCCTGTAACTATCCATCCAGCACCTACCTGGTGCCCTCCTCCATCACCTACCCAGGTCCCTTACTGCAGCTCCTGCCTCCCACTTCATACTGAGGCAGGCCAATCGGTGTCTGTTGCTGTGCAGGCTCTAGCTCATCAGCCACACCCATCTGCACCTGTGTTAATCCCTTCCTAGCCAGGGCCCTCATCAGCCCGCAGGTGTGCTCCTGAGGCTTGCAGAAGCTCTGGGATTAACCCCGTACTTCCTGGCTAATCTGGGACAAGGGGCCACTGCTGATACCATTCCCTATCTCCTCGGGGTATCTCCTGCCTTTTCCAGTACAGGCGTAATGTGCCAAATGCCATTGTAGTGCATGAAGTCTTTGAATTCTTCAGAGGTGAACTGTGGGCTGTTGTCACTGACAACATGTTCTGGCAGACCAGGCTTTGCAAACAAGAATTGCAATTGTCATGCAAACCAAAAACCAAAAACAAAACCTCAGCCCATTTTGAATAGGCACCCACAACTATCTGGAACATCTGCCCGGGCAAAGGACTTCCAAAGTCAATACACAAGCATTGCCTTGGAATAGATGGCCACTTCCCTGGGTGCAGAGGTGCAGTTGCAGGCTGATGCTGCATTTGCTGGCACCCAAAACATTGCTTAGGACTCTTCTCTGGGACAATGCATAAGATGCAGCGGACACTGTGCCAAGATAGGGCTGGGCCATAAAGGTCTGTTTTGAATGCACTCACTGCGCAATCTACATCCAAACCTCTCTGTGCTTCATTAAGACTCTCAGAGCACAATCCTAGCCTCAAATTAGGCTGGCACAGTTTGGCCAGCACAAAGGCCACAGTAAAGCATGTTGGGGCCACTCTGAGAGTCAGGGAGGATGGCACATGTCTGTGCTGGCCTCTCTGGCTCCAAGAGTGGTCCAAACATACTTTACTATGTCCCTTGTGTTGGAGTTGGCACAACTCCGTCTGCTGTCTAGAGGGGGCAGTCCAGACATGTCATGTAGCGGGTACGCGGGGGTACGCGAGTACCCGTTCCTAGGATTAGGGCTGGCCCCGCCCATTCACCCGCCCACTCGTCGACTCCGTCGGCGCTCCGCTCCACCCCCTGCAACGTTTGAATTGCCTGCACATTTGAGTTGCCTGCACGTTCTCAGAGCCAGGCAGGCAGGCAGGCAGCGGAGCGAGGGAGACCGACGGCAGCAGCAGCGTGAGCAGGTAGGCTGCCTGGGGCTCCCTCCCGAGGAGGCGCGGCAGTTCCTGGGGGGGATTGGTAGCCCGTGCGGCGGACCCGGAGAAGGCCCAGGACTCCCGGGCCTTCTCCCGGGCCACCGCGTGGCCTACCGAGGAGGCGCGGCGGTTCCTGGGGGCGGTTCCTGGGTTCCGGCTATGACCTCACTTCCGGTGGGTGGGCCCTGACACAAGTGCCAATCAGAAGTGAGTACCTGTTCCTAAATCATTTAGATGCCATTACTGGGGCAGTCTAATGTCCGAAGGGGGCACAATGTGATGTCCTGTGACCCAGACCCTTCTTACCTGTCCTCTCTGTGATTCCTGCGGGGGTGTGGCCTTGACCTTATTTCCTTCCCTTCTCCTCTGAGCATCAAACCTTCCTTTTTGCATCTTTCCCAAGCCTCTGCCTCCTGTGTCTTTTGTTCATAGCAGTCAGTCTGGGTGAGGGAGGTTCCCATGAGGTGATGCCCTAAGGGGGAAAATCCACTGCTTGCTCTACTCTGCTTTCTCCCATCACCAATAAGAAATTTCCAATACCTTGTGCCGGCCAAACTTTGCTGGCCTGACTCTAGGTTAGGATTGTGCCCTTCGTCACAGTGTTCTGACACCTTCTTTATTTCTGTTGCAAAGGAAGAAGCAGATTTGCCTTCATGCCAGTGCCTTGTGTGCAACCCAAACCTTTCTGCTATGATCCAGGGTTTTGGCGATTGGTGTTTCTGAACAGTTTGTGCTATGTCTTTTAACATGCTGGTTGCTGCTCTGGAGCAACCAAATTATGTATTATAAGTTTTTCCTCCAAGAATACTCAACAATTCTATTTTGTTTTCCTGGGGAACTCTCGTTGATTTCAAGATCCCGCTCCAGCCTTTCTACAGAAGTAGACCCGTGTTCCACTGCACTGGCAAAGTTTGTCAAGCACAGCCTTCCATCTCGCACAGTGTCACAGTACTTCCAATTCTGTACCACTCAAGATTTTCAGAGTCAGCTGCTTGGCGGAGGGGCTTTTTCATGTCGCTTAGAGGCAGTGGTGGAGGATGCAACTTCATGATCTTGCTGTTGCCACCTACTTCGTATTGGATATTGCTTATTGGTGATGGGGGAAAGCAGAGTAGGGCAAGCAGCAGATTTTCCCCCTTAGGGCATCACCTCACGGGAGCCTCCCTCACCCAGGCCGACTGCTATGAACAAAAGACACAGGAGGCAGAGGCTTGGGAAAGATGCAAAAAGGAAGGTTTGCTCACAGTTCCATCCAGGGCATATCTACAGCGTCTGATTAGGATCAGAGGTACAACTAACCCTTGGAAGGCAAGGCCCTTCAGCTGCATCGCCGTGCATGGAGGTGTGCTGAAGATGGCGGGGGCATCAGAGCCCTTGGTATGCGCATCTTATCAGCTTGGTGCTCAGAGGAGAAGGGAAGGAAATAAGGTCAAGGCCACACCCCCGCAGGAATCACACAGAGGACGGGGAAGAAGGGTCTGGGTCACAGGACATCACATTTTCCCCTTTTGGACATTAGACTGCCCCCTCTAGACAGCAGACGGAGTTGTGCCAACGCCAACACTTTGGAGGCTCAAGCTTCCTCAGGAGAAGGAATGGGAGGGGCAGTAGTGAGACTGCAAAGCCACGCTTCCACTTCCGATTGAACAAAGTGGCCACCATCTTGGTTGGCCCCTGCCTGGCATCCTGACATTATGCCACAGGGTGGAACCCAGGACTGTCCTCTCCCCCACCCACTTCTGGTTCCTCTGCCTCTGGTTCCTCCTCCGTCCGTTGGCTTTGCTCCTGTGTGCCCCAAGCAGTTTCCCACTCAGTACGAGTGTGTGAGGAGGAATGGAGGACAGTAAAGCATTCATTCAGAGCACAATCCTCACCTGGAGTGAGGCCGGCAGTTAGGCCAGCCAAGTTTGGCTGGCACAAGGGCCACCGTAAAGCACGTTTGGACCACTCTCGGAGCCAGGGAGGATGGGCATGTCTGTGTTCTGGTCTCTTTGACTCTGAGGGTGGTCCAAACATACTTTACGGTGTCTCTTGTGCTGGCCAGACTTTGCTTCGTTTACTTCATATTTACCTCAGCATTTTACCTCAGAAATGTACCTCAGAATGCCAGATACAAGGGAGTGGCGTTTGGACCACTCTCTGAGTCAGGGAGGATGGCGCATGTCTGTGTGCTGGTCTCTGTGACTCTGAGGGTGGTCCAAACATACTTTACGGTATCTCTTGTGCTGGCCAGACTTTGCTTTGTTTACCTCATATTTACCTCAGCATTTTACCTCAGAAATTTACCTCAGAATGCCAGATACAAGGGAGTGGCGTTTGGACCACTCTCGGAATCAGGGAGGATGGCGCACATCTGAGAGTGGTCCAAACATACTTTACGGTCTCCCTTGTGCCTGCCAAACCTTGCTGGCCTAACTGTGCCAGCCGAACTCCAGGTTTTTGTTGATTTTTTTAGTGCTGCTGTTTTTGCTTTTCTTGTATATTTTATAGTTCTTTTATTTGCAATCTATAGTTATTTATGCGCTTTATCTTTATGTGGTTTAACTGTTGATCGCTGCCTTGGGCGCCCTTCGGGGAGAAAGGCAGGGTGCAAATGGGATAAATAAATAATAAAATAAATAATAATAAGGTGGCAAATGACGCCAGTGTTCCCAGACCTGCAGTTGGGCAGGTTTTACTAAGGCCGAGCAGAGTGTAGGACAGTGGTCAGGGAACAGGGGTAAATTACCCCAAATGGGGTAAAAATGAAATTCCTGGGGGTAATGGACAGATAGGAGTATGCCCTGCCCCCCTTTTCCCTCATCCTTCCTTCAGGACCAACGTTCTCTCTTCTGACCAATGGGAAGTTCCTCTCATGCTTGATGGATTTCCCTTATTTCCAAGGGAAGGGATTAGAAGCGGCAAGGTACTTGGCTCCCAATAGGCAGCGTTCCCCTCCCTTTCCAGGCAGCGAAGAAGGCCGTGGTTATCGATCCCGCTGCTGGTAGAGGGAGAAGGAAGCAACAGCAGAGAAAATGGTGGCTGTGGCTGCAACTGCGGCGGTGCCGGGTAATGGGGGAGCTGGCGAGGCCAAGCCTATTCTGGGCAGCGAGGCCGACGCAGACCCACTCCCAGCTGGCACTCAGGCAGCTGGGGAGTTGGTGGTGCTCGACGCCAGGGAAGAGCCCAAACCAGCTCCAGGTGGGGAGGCCAAGGAGCTGCCGCCGTCGCCGCACCCAGGAGCCCGGCAGGGACGCGAGCTGTGCAGGCGTGGGGGAGGTCTGGTGAGCGGCTGAGGTGTGTGTGCGCGCATGTGCCCGCAGGTGCGCGCGTGCGCGTGTGCGTGCATGTGTGTGTGTGTGTGTGTGTGTGTGTTGAGAGGACTTCTGTGGACGTGCCTCTTTGCTTGTGAGCAGCTAGGGCTCTCCCTGGGTTTGCCTTGTCTTGCTGCCCCAAGGAGTAGGGCGGGTGGGTGAGCGAGCGGGGGGAGGGCTGGGGTGCCTGCGCCTGTGCAAGGAGTCAGGGACACAAAGAGAGGCGGGAGGCAACGAGGCAAGGGGAACAGCAGAAAACAAAAACAAAATCAGAACTGCTGTTGCTGGCCTGTGGGGGGGGGGGAGGAGGGAGGGAGGGAGGGAGAGCCAGCCAGCCAGCCCCAATCTGAATTCATTATAGAGAGAAATCTTAAGTCCAAGCACCTAAACCTGCTGTCAAAAAGGTAAGCTAGTTGTAACCCAGAAGTGTTGAATTCTATTCTCTCAAGGTCTGCAGGTGTACCCAAACTCTTTACAACTTCATATTTACATAGCATTAATTAAGCTCATTAATTAATCAAATAAAAAGCAATGGGTTCCAATACGTAATTTTTTTCTTTTGTTCTGGCTCGGGGGGGGGGGTAGCGTCAAGGGGGTAACATCAATGTATTTAAATATATTTTGGGGTAAAAGGTAAAAAAGTTCCCTGACCCCTGGTATAGGAGAAAACCAGCAGGGAGGTGCACGAAAGGTTAAGCACCCCTTCACTGCTGGCTGCTTCTCACCTGCACACTTTCCCCTGCCACACATTTCGCCCCATGAAGAAAACATGGAGCTGAGCTGGGACCCTTGTAGTCCCACTGGCAATCGCAAAGGCGCATTGTCTGGCAAAACCACACATTCTTCTGTTGCTCCTGCAATTTGGAGGGCATATCCTGGCCTTTGTGACACCAAAACGCCATTTGTTGATTACTGAGCTCATTTTTTTTTCCCCTTCCCTATACGGCTGTAATAATTCCTAATTGTCTCGGAGCGGAGGAAATGTTTCCTTTAAGAAGGTTAAACAAAGAGCGTATTGACATTAGCAAAGATTGGTTAAAGAAAACATTATTAAATAAAAGGAGCTTTATTTAAACACTAAATGAATCGTTTAAAGGCAAATTAGGGGTCCTAACGCCAACTAAACAAATAACATTAAACAATAATTAGATATCCATTTTAGATTAGAGACAGGCACTTGGGTTCATGGGGCGGAATGAAACAGCATATCCAAGTTTCTTGTCCTCTCTTCCAATATGTTCAATATACATAATTAAATGCTGGCTGATTTAATTCCCCCCCCCCAAGATGAAAAAAAAAATCTGTTTGTAACTCTATGTCATATTTTCCTCTGGATGATAAAACATCTTGAAAGCGTTGCTTTTATATAAACAGAAGGGAAGATGTGAGCTTTCAGAGCGATCTCCTAGGGAGAAGAATCGATTGTCCTAAGCTACTGTTATACTTATCAGCCTTATCAAGCAGGCAATTGCAAAAGCGATCCAAACCACTTCCAATATTGTATGATCTCCCTTCCCCAGTATCAAGCTCTCAGACACAACAGTGTGTTTCTGAATGCGCCATCTGCTCTCGCATGATAGTTTCGACAGTTCCCCACCTTTTTTTTTCCAGGAGCCCTTTCTCTTAAGTGTCTGATAAAACTGAAAAAAGCAACAGTTTGTCGTGCTTATTTTTTTTTCAGTTCATTAAAGTGTGGGTGTTCTCTTTCTTTCCCTTCCCCTCCCCTTTAGGCTACTGAGAGTGGATTCTGCACTGGAGACAGCGGTAAATAATATCAAGCGCCCAGCTTATCATCCTATTTCAAAGAGACAACCGGGGAACACAGGAGAAGAGCTTCTCTTGACTGCTGGGTTTGCATTAGAGTCTTCTCAAGATGATGATGACTGGAAAGTCCTGACAGCTACCAGAGGACTAGGCTGCAGACACAGGTCCTGGCTTCCCTTTGCACCACTGCCAAGAATCCTCATAAAAAGCTCTGGGAATCTCTCCCCTCCCCTCCCCCATTTATGAGAACACAAAATTTAAAGAGTTAGCTTAATGAGATCAGGCATCGGGGCTGATAAATAATGACAAGACGCAAGGCTCCCATGTTCCTGGATGGCAACATCAAAACCGGGAGAGGTGGATCAGAATTCTCAGAATGAATTTGCCTTACAGAGCACAAGCGGGGAAAGCAAGATGTTCTTTTGACTGGCTGTCATCAAGGGCATCCATCCTGACAGCCCTGCGACGCTGGGTAGCCCAAGGATGGCCTGCTTGGAAGAAATGCGGCATTTTTGTTCCAGTTCAGAGCCGTTGCTTCGAAAGGATTGCCTCTCCCCTGAAAAGATCTGTGTTGCCTTTCTTCGGCAATTGTATACCCGGTGCCTATGGCTTCTGTGATTACTGCCCATTTGTTCAATGCTCAATACCAGAAATTTCCTTGATTGCCTTCATGTTCTGCATCTGTTTCAGTGGCGTCCCACTGCTGGCACAAACAAGTCAGCGCATGGCAACATCAAATACCTATGGCGTTTGCATCACCCTTGGTGGATGCCACATTACTCTTGTTCATTTCACCATAGCCAAGCCCTTCAAATAGCCGGACTCGCCAGCGCACCTTGCCTGATGAACGCATCCAGTGCGCCAAGAGGAAAGCCATGGGTTTCCTTTCAAATCCACCATTTTATGGGGAATAACCTCACGAGGGAAAGTTGTTTTCGACAAATCCTAATGCCTCTCATTAGCTGGAAAACACAAAGAGGACAGAACAGGACTTTCCTGTTTATGTTATTCATGTTTGTGTGCTTGTGTGTGTGTGTGTGTGTTTAATTTCTTCCCCAACTGCTGAATTGACACACAAAAAGAACAGCACTTTGTGTTTAAGGTTAATTGAGTTTCAGCGCATTTCCCCCCTTTTTTTAAAGCAAAAACCACCACACGAGCTGCCGTTCCCCTTCCTCTCACCCCTTGCACTAATGTGTGGCTGTTGAAATCCTCAGCTGTGATAAATTAAGCTACTTATTAATCTAATTATCGTACATTCATCCCAGAAACTTTCATGTGACTTGAAAAGACTATTCAACCTTTTCCCTCCCCTCCTAGAAAGGCCTCAACCTTGCACCAATTAAGATTATTCTGAAATAATGCTTAAAAAAAAAAAAAAAGAACGAACAAGCAAGAGAGAGAGAGAGAGAGAGAGAGCGCGATTCTCTTTAATCACCCAATGGAACACGGGCTGATCACAAGCAAAGCAAAAGCTATGGGGAAAGTTTAGGTTACCTTTATGCGCGGGGATTCCAGGTTTTGTGATGGAAATGGAATCATAGTACATGTATCTCTTTTCTCCACTGCCAGAAATTAGTCCATGCCATTGTTTAGCAAACAGATTCTCCTGCTAGTCTTCTAGAACAATATGAGATTTTCCCAAGAACACTAGCAGAAGCAAAAGCAGCCACTGCAATCCAATATTTGTTCAAATGGGCACATTTTCGACTCCCAGAGAGCACATTAAAAATGCAGATTTTCTAAATAGGGATTCTTCTTTATGGCTAATCTATTGATATTAAAATATACCTTGTCAGCTCAAATTAGGATTAAAGAAAGACGAAGAAATATCATATCTTCACATCCATTCATTGCCAAATGACTTAGTTAACTCTCTCTCTCTCTCTCTCTCTCTCTCTCTCTCTCTCTCTCTCTCTCTTTCAATAATGGTGCAAATGGAGCTATTTTGCATCCAAATTAAAGTAGGTGCTAATTTGAATGCAAACTAGCTCTGATGGTGCATATAGCTTCCATAGTGGACCCAAAGATAGGCGGGGTTTTTTACAGACAACACAGTATGGAGAAACCCATAAGTGCCATTGCCCCAAGCTTTGGAGCACACAGCTCCACAAATGGAGAACATCATGGGTGTCAGTTTCCTTTTTTGGGTTTCTTTTTTTTTTCCGTAGCACAGATTAAAAAGAGTGGAATTAGAAAGTCTAATTACATTTTATTGAAACTTGAGAAATTGGGTGGGGGGAGGGGGAAAAAGAGAGAGAAATCCAGCAGGAAACTTTTTTTTGCAGAACATGATGTGTTGTCATTATCGTTAAAAGATAAAAGTTCCATACTGTTTTTATCTGTTTATTTGGATGGAATCCAGCCTTGGCAGTCACGCAGGAAACAAAAAAAAAAGAGGGGGGAGAATGCAGGAGTAATTATTAAAACTGTGTGATTTGTTATCTCGGCTACTGTCTTTCCAAATAGTAATGCGATATCAGCAGCTGCAGACGGTCCCCAGTTTCCTCTATTAGTAAACAAGTGCTTTGGAGACCGGTGTGGGGGCTCTTTAAGCTCGCTGCTCCCCGAAGTGCTGTCAGGCTTAACTTCTAATCCGTGGTATTTCAGAGCACTGGAAATTCATCTTTATAAAACCTGAACAAAAAAGGGAAGAAAGCCTGGAGGGCATGAGCTCCCTCTGGTGAGACAAATGACATGTTCATTTATTAATGAAACAATAACCCTGGAAGGAGGATCAAAGCGCATTCCATCCTCACTTTACAATCCCCAATTTTCTCAGGCCATACCATTTAATTGAGCCATGACAATGGAATACTTAATTGTTGCGTGGAAGTTTGAAGAAGCGACTTCTTCAGAATCCATGTTCGTTTCTGGATTATGACAGTCAGGCGTAAGCCGAGCTTGTGGCGACGGCTGCTCGATTCCTGCCACTTTGGGGGGGCTCGGCGAGCCTTTCTTTCAAAAGGCTTCGTGTCACCTCGGCTCTGTCGCCGGAAAGGTGCCATTTTCTCTACCGATTTAGAAGGTCTCCTTCGGGGCACGTGCGGGTGACCCTCGTTTCGTGGAGCAGGAGCATCGTGAATAGCCCTTCAGCCCCCCGCACTCCACACTGGAAAGTGTTTCTGTCGAGGGCCACCCAGCTGAAAGGGCCTGGTGCAGCCTTCGAGTGGGTATTCCATGTTCAGAGAACATCAGTGGGATGGATAAAGTGGATAGAGGGAGGTTCTTTTCCCTCTCTCACAATACCAGAACCAGGGGACAGTCACTACAATTCAGGGTTGGGAGAGTGAGAACAGATAAAAGGAAATACCTTTTTACCCAGTGGGTAATTAATCTGTGGAACTCCTTGCCACAGGAGGTGGTGATGGCATCTGGCCTAGATGCCTTTAAAAGTCCATCACAGACTATAAGCCATGATGGTTAGTGCAAGCTCCTTATTTTAGCGGTACGCTACCTTGGAGTGCTGGATGCAGGGGAGTGGCAACGAGATGCACGTATCTAGTTAACCTGTGTGCTTTCTGAGGCATCTGGTGGGCCACTGTGAGGTGCAGGAAGCTGGACTAGAATGGCCTTTGGCCTGATCCAGCAGGGCTCTTCTTATATCCTTATGTTCTTACGTAGCTATAGGGGACAGCACAGTAAGTATTGCAGGTGCTGCAATGCGCTGTGTGAGCAGCCCCTTCCACTTGCCATTGTAGCCATTCTGGGCACTGATGACAATGCTGTCAGGACAGAGGATTGGCTCCATTCTCTCAGCATGCCTGACTTCCGTATACTTGAGCGCGGCAACTTATACGCTTAGGCCATGATGCACGTGTGATGGAAGTCAAGGATGTCAAGTGGGCAAAATACGGGGCTCAGGTAAAAGAGTTCAAGTAGTCAGGAAGTATCACTGGCGGCCCGATCCTAATGGGCCAGCCCTCAGGCGGGAGGCACATTCCGCCCACGAAGTGCCGGCCTGCTGGCAGAAGTGACGTTCCACTGGCATGCCCAACAAGGCCACCAATGCAGATGGCCAGCAGGCAGGCAGCAGAGGTGGGGGTGGGAGGAACGGGAGAGAGGGGGGAGGGATGTGTGAGTTTCTCGGCCGGGGGCGGGGAAGGAGGCAGAATGGGGCGGAAGGGGCAGTTACCACCGACAGTCGTGTGCTCCAGTATCCTGAGGTCCGTCCTTCCTTCTCCCTTACACTTCTCAGTTCTGCGCAAGCAAAATTACTGATACAGATCCAAGGAGATCCGTTGGGCTACTGCAGGCCTACCCCAAGGTAAGGGAGCAAACGTTACCTTGAAGAGACCCGTGGACTGCCCCCCCTTGCTGGATGCAGCACACAGCCTGTTGGCATGGCTACATCAGCACAGGGTGCAGAGACGGTCCCCCGAAAGCCCTCAGATGTCTCTAGGCCAGCAAGGGAGCCTGGGAGCCCCCATCAGCACAGCAGGTATGCAGAGGCAAAGGTGAGGCCTCCACCTGGCCTTTGGACAACTCTGAGGACTCTTTCTCAGGACTTCTGGTAATGTAAGAAGTCTCCCCGGCTCCATTAGAGCCAGCCCTGGTGGTGGGTGACGATCAGGATTGGGACCATGACGCATGGCTAGTGGGTATTGAACACTCTCCTACCCTGCCATGGCTCTGATCAAAGTTGCGTCCTTGAAACAGATACTGATGGATGCTTCCAGTGGTGCCATCAGAAGTATGCCAACATCCTACATTCTTCAATTTTCAAATTCCAATCAGATGTAATAATAATTAATAATAATGATGATGATAATAATTGATTGTGATAGGCTTTTAATAAGCCTATCATTTTAGATATCGTATCATTATCACACAAAAAATTCTAGCAGTGCTAAAGGTTGCTCTCAAACATCATGAGGACATCAATCAATCAATCAACCAATCAATAATCAATCAATGAAACAGTATTTATACACTGTTTTTCAACAAAAAGTTCACAAAGCGGTTTACAGGCACACATACAAAAAGTTAAACGGCTCCCTGTCCCTAAAGGGCTCACAATCTAAAAAAAATGCAGAACACCACCAGCCACAGCCACTAGAAAAGACACTGCGCATCTATCTATCTATCTATCTATCTATCTATCTATCTATCTATCTATCTATCTATCTAT
>JAJKFI010000182.1:696190-717684 GCA_029204185.1 Lerista edwardsae | reverse complement strand
TATCTATCTATCTATCTATCTATCTATCTATCTATCTATCTATCTATTGAGAGAGAGAGAGAGAGAGAGAGAGAGAGAGAGAGAGAGAGAGAGAATGCCTGTATGTTGCCAGTTCATTGTCACAACACCCACCCTGACAAGAGCCTACACATCAGGGACCGACCGATTGGGAACCTCCAAGCTAGGTACTCAAGTTTACACAATGCCCAGCTAAGAACACTGCTGAGGAAGGTGGTCATAGCTTCAGAAACAGATTCAAGGTCAAGCTACGAGTCGACTCAACCTCATGGACATCAAACCTGAACTCCTCTACACGGTCAGGATTCAAAGTCTCCGGAGAAGACAGCGCTCAGCTGACACCCACCAGCTGACACTCAGCTAAGGGCCCCCAGGGCAGAGGCTAAATAGGCTCAGAGGGTCTGCAATGCTTACCCACCTCTCCAAGGGTACAAAAAGAAGCTGACTCCACAGGGGATGTTGAGGGTCCCAGTCAGTAGTGGGACCCATTAACTGCAGGGGGGTGCAGTGCATGGAGTGAGAGAACTTGGAAATCAATTCTGGGCTGGGCTCATTTTTCCTCTTCAACCTCCCTCCATCCTCTGCTCCTCATCCCTCCCTTATTTTTTCATAACTCTTTGCATGCCACAGAGGATTCTGGGAGAATCTGCTCATGGAAGGTGTCCTGGGCGAAGTTGCACGCCTGAGCCTGACCTTTGTTCTGCCCGGAGTCTGGTGGCTCTCTCACCTTGGTGGACCCCTTTCCCAGCCTCTGTGCCACTGGTAGGTAATCCACCTTGTCGAAGGTTGGTACCAGCCATGACTGCTCACCAGTTGCGACCAAGACCTAGGCAAGAGATAGCAAGGGAAGCAGAGCAAGACAAGGCAAGACATGGAGCAGAGCATCAGCATCCATCAAGTGTGCAAGCAAATGATCCTTGGCTTCATAGTTGTCTCCTGCAAGAGCCTCCTTATGATCGGGAGTGGGCAAGCCAGCCAAGGCAAGGTTGTGGCCATCCATTGCAGGAACATGGGTTGAACATAATCAGACTGACCCGAGTTCTTCACAATGTTGTCAGTCCATGTAAGGCAACGTCGACCGTGACGTCAAGCCACTTTTCAGTGGGCAGACACGTATGAATTGGGGAGGGGGAGCTGGGTGTACGGTTGAGCATCACCACTTCAGACCTGACCAGGTTCAAACAGGCCAATTCCATGCTTGGGGTCATTAAAAAAGGGGTTGAGAATAAAACAGCCAATATTATCATGCCATTGTACAAATCGATGGTAAGGCCACACCTGGAATATTGTGTCCAGTTCTGGTCGCCGCATCTCAAAAAGGACATAGTGGAGCTGGAAAAGGTGCAGAAGAGAGCGACAAAAATGATTACGGGGCTGGGGCACCTCCCTTATGAAGAAAGACTGCAGCGTTTGGGGCTCTTCAGTCTAGAAAAAAGGCGCCTGAGGGGGGACATGATTGAGACATACAAAATTATGCATGGAAGGGATAGAGTCGATAGAGGGATGTTCTTTTCCCTCTCTCAAAACACCAGAACCAGGGGGCATCCGCTAAAACTGAGGGTTGGGAGAGTTAAAACAGATAAAAGGAAGTACTTTTTTACCCAGCGGGTAGCTAATCTGTGGAACTCCTTGCCACAGGAGGTGGTGATGGCATCTGGTCTTGATGCCTTTAAGAGGGGATTGGACGGATTTCTGGAGGAAAGGTCCATCGTGGGCTATAGGCAATGATGGATTGTGCAACCTCCTTACAAAGGTGGTGGGCTACTGGTACCGGGTGCAAGGGAGTGGCAACAGGATGCAAGCATCTTGTTGTCTCATGCCTCCCTGGGGCACCTGGTGGGCCGCTGTGAGATACAGGAAGCTGGACTAGATGGGCCTTTGGCCTGATCCAGCAGGGCTTATGTTCTTATGTTAAGCATCTGATACATGGGGAGCCATTGTGGGAATCAATCTCCTCTTCACCTCGGCAGCTGAGGTTTGTGCCAGGAAAACTTGGGAAATGGAAATAAGAGGCATCTTTCTCATTTCTGAGCTGGGACCTGAATCCTGAGACACAGAGACTGAGGGCACAATCCTAACCTGGAGTTAGGCCGGCACAGTTAGGCCAGCAAAGTTTAGCCAGCACAAGGGACACTGTGGAACTCTTTGCCACAGGAGGTGGTGATGGCATCTGGTCTTGATGCCTTTAAGAGGGGATTGGACGGATTTCTGGAGGAAAGGTCCATCGGGGGCTATAGGCAATGATGGATTGTGCAACCTCCTTACATTAGTAGTAGGCTATTTCAGAGTACTGGGTACAAGGGAGTGGCAACAGGATGCAAGCATCTTGTTGTCTCATGCCTCCCTGGGGCACCTGGTGGGCCGCTGTGACATACAGGAAGCTGGACTAGATGGGCCTTTGGCCTGATCCAGCAGGGCTCTTCTTATGTCCTTATGTTCTTATGTAAAGTCTGTTTGGACCACTCTCTGAGTTGGAGAGCCCAGCACACAGATGTGCGCCATCCTCCGACTCCGAGAGTGGTCCAAACACGCTTTATGCCAGCCAAAAGCGTGCCAGCCAAACGTTGCTGGCCTAACTGCACCAGCCTAACTCCAGGTCAGGATTGTTGTCTGAACGAATGGTTGGTTGCAGCCTGGATTTAAGATGAATTGGTGCAATCAAAGTTAACAAAGTTAACAGAAGACATTTGACATGGCCCCTCATCAAAGGCTGCTTAGAAAAATTCACAGTCAGAGAATAAGAGGGCAGGTCCTCTTATGGATTGGTTGAGGACCAGGAAACAGAGAGGGAGGAAAACCTAAGGAGAGCAAGGGGCACAAATACCTTGGGAACGGGGCTGGGGTGATTGCTATGTGGATGACACAAAACTTTTCTGGGTGGTGAAAACCAGAAGGGATTGTGAAGAGCTCCAGAAGGATCTCTCCATGTTGGGAGAATGGGTGGCAAAATGGCAGATGCGTTTCAACGTAGACAAGTGTAAAGTGATGCACATTGGGGCAAAAAATCAAAACTTCACCTATAGGCTTATGAGATCTTGGGGTGCTGGTGGACAATTCAATGAAGGTATCGACCCAGTGTGCGGCAGCAGTTAAGAGGGCCAATTCCATGCTTGGGGTAATTTAAAAAGGGGTTGAGAACAAAACAGCCAATATTATCATGCCATTGTTCAAATCGATGGTAAGGCCACACCTGGAATATTGTGTACAGTTCTGGTTGCCGCACCTCAAAAAGGACACAGTGGAGCTGGAAAAGGTGCAGAAGAGAGCGACAAAAATGATTACGGGGCTGGGGCACCTCCCTTATGAAGAAAGACCGCATGGGATAGATACAGTCGACAGAGGGATGTTCTTTTCCCATTCTCACACCACCAGACCTAGGGGACATTCACTACAGTTGAGTATTGAGAGAGTTAGAACAGATAAAAGAAAAAACTTTTTTTTTTTACCCAGCACGTAATTAATCTGCAGAACTCCTTGCCACAGGATGTGGTGATGGGGTCTGGCTTAGATGCCCTTAAAAGAGGATTGGACACCTTTATGGAGGAAAACTCCATTATAGGTTTCAAGCCATTATGGGTATGTGCAACCTCCTGGTTTTAGAAGTAGTCCAGGTGCAAGGGAGTGGCCACAGGATGTAGGCATCTTGTTGTCTTGTGTGCTTCCTGAGGCATCAGGGGGGCCACTGTGAGATACAGGAAGCTGGACTAGATGGGCCTTTGGCCTGATCCAGCAGGGTTCATGTTCTTAAGGCCTGAATTAGAGCTCCCTCTCCACGGACAGGATAGCAAATTCTGTTTTATTTACCTCATATTTACCTCAAAATTTTACCTCAGAATTTTACCTCAGAACACCAGGTGCAAGGGAGTGGCAGCAAGATGCAGGCATCTTGTTGCCTCGTGTGCTCCCTGAGGCATCTGGTGGGCCACTGTGAGATCCAGAAAGCTGCACTAGATGGGCTTTTGGCCTGATCCAGCTGAGCGCTTCTTATGATACAAAACTACTTAAATGCAAGTGCTCCGGGTTGTCAGTGGAGCAGATCTACTCACTGATGGGTGGGATTAAAGGTACTTAAAGGGTGCTTAAAGTACCCTTGAGGGGGTGCTTAAAGGTAGGCATTAA
The DNA here is from genome assembly GCA_029204185.1 of Lerista edwardsae. Taxonomy (NCBI): domain Eukaryota; kingdom Metazoa; phylum Chordata; class Lepidosauria; order Squamata; family Scincidae; genus Lerista; species Lerista edwardsae. Next base: position 713,547 of record JAJKFI010000182.1, on the reverse strand, counting down.
GCAAGGTGTCTGTGGTATAGGCAATGGCGTGTTTTTATTGCCTGCGCAGTGGGAAAGGCCCATGAAGTGCTCGTATGGAGAACGCATCCCATCTGTACTCCAGAATTGTTGGGCTTGGAAGACGATTCAAAATTCCATCTGAAATTGGTCTCTTACCCAAGTTAACGATAATAAATTCCACTGGGCGATCGGCCTCCATGCAGCAATGTTTTAATTATCCTTCTCACTATTATGAGGAACTTGTGCTGCTCTTCAGGTTATTATACAGTAAATAACCAGTTTTCTAAAGGACAGAGCTGTTTTAATTATATGACAATGAATGCATAATTATTATGTTTGTTAGGAGTGAATCACAAGACAACAGACTTGATACTGCTGCTCTAGTTAGTGCATCTTAATTACTTTTTCATTTATTTTGCATATAAAAGCTATTTGCTAATTGTCTTTGCTGTAAATATGCAAAATATAATTAGTCATTCATAATTCTTTATGTGTTATCTAACTGTACATTTGTTACTGAGGAATATATATTAAAGTTTGAATATTTAATGGGCTTTGGTGGCACAGAATATTTTTGTACTAACTTTGCAGGAAAATATGAGAGGGATGTCAGGCAAGTCTTCGGTTAACCCCTTTCCCCATGCAAACAAATGAAGAGCAGCAACGGAAAGCAATTTTGATGTGTTCGGTTTCCCAAATTGCACTGTTAACTCATTCGTGAATCAGTAGAATATGCGGGTTTTGAAACGGCCTGGTTTTTAAGAGGTGCACCACTGGTCCATCTAGCTAGCCAGGCTGCCAGAGGAGAAGACAATGCCAGAATTGAACCTGGGACTACTCAGGGTGCAACCCTAACCAACTTCCCAGCACTGACCTAGCTGTGCCAAGGAGGCCTGTTCTGTATTCTGCAGTCACAGAGGCCTCCTCAGGGTAAATGTTTGTTCCTTTACTTCAGAGCTGCATTGCCCTTGCAACGGATTGTGCCCTGAGCAAAATTCTCCTTCACTTTACCAAGAGGGAAAAGCGTGAACGTTTAAGACTATTTCCAGCCCATCAATGGTCAGTTGCTGGTTGCTTAGATCTTCCTCAAGGTGAGGGGGCAATTCAAGGTCTGACGTTGGGCTGATGCTAGCTGTAGCATCGGCCCAACAGTAGCTGTGGTGGCGTGAGAACACTGACCCTCGCACCAGCACATATCCATCATGGTTTGTAACCTGTGATGGAGTTTTCCTCCATGTTGTTGTTGTTGTTGTTCAGTCGCTAAGTCGTGTCTGATTCTTCGCGACCCCCTGGACCGCAGCACGCCAGGCCTCCCTGTCCTCCACTAGCTTACAGAGTTCGCCCAATTTCATGTTCACTGCTTCGGTGACACTCTCTAACCATCTCATCCTCTGCCGCCCCCTTCTCCTTTTGCCTTCCATCCTTCCCAGCAGGAGGGTCTTTTCTAAGGAGTCCTCTCTTCTCATGAGGTGGAACTTCTCATGAGGTTTCCTCCATAAATGTGTCCAATCCTCTTTTAAGGGCATCCAAGTTCAGCTGGCATTTCTGGGTGCAGGAGGGTGGGGTGGGGGAGGGCGTTTCTGGGCAGGGGGTGGGCCCAGGGAGGGGATGGAGTTGGGATGAAGCCATTAGGCCACCTCTAAGCTCCCGTCCCCAGGCCACAATGCCCCGATTCGGGCCACATGGCGTCCTCGGCTCTTTACCTGCTAAATAGCAGACGCGGATCCTAGGAACCCATTCGGGTGGCTGGGGCCTACCTCGGTGTAAGGGCGCGAATGTACCCTTGCCCCGTGGAGGCTCCAGCGTGCTCCCAAGCTGCCCTGGATATAGGATTGTGTTTAGGATTATACCCTGAGTCACGTTTTGTACATAGAAATTATGATCCAATGATTATATGAGATTATTATGATCCAATGGGGAAGGGAAGCTCCCCCCCCAAAAAAAAAACCTTTGTACCCCCTGATAAAATTCCTCTCCAAGGTCTTGGTTGTGAGGCTAATGGGAGTAAAAGAACCATGTGTACCAATCCCTTGGAGAAAGGATGGTGTAAACATGTGGAAAATAATGTCATTCAGGATGGCATCTTTATATACTTTATTTTCCCATCTTGAAATGAAAGGACCGAAAGTCCTACCTTTCAGAATCTGGCGCAACCGTTTGAGCTGGGATTTATGCAAGGGATCAACTAGTTCTTATGTCATAAGAACATAAGAACATAAGAAGAGCCCTGCTGGATCAGGCCAAAGGCCCATCTAGTCCAGCTTCCTGTATCTCACAGCGGCCCACCAGGTGCCCCAGGGAGGCACGAGACAACAAGATGCTTGCATCTGTTGCCACTCCCTTGCACCCGGTACCAGTAGCCCACCACCTTTGTAAGGAGGTTGCACAATCCATCATGGCCTATAGCCCACGATGGACCTTTCCTTGTCTTTGGTGCAAATGAACAGAAAAATTAGCCATGTCACCTAGCTGTGATCTCTGCTCTCAGAAAGACGGATTGTGTCATCAATTTGACTGTGCACAAGATAGAGAAGGTCAGAGGGCGGCAGGGGTCTGGGGTGGCAAAGACCAAGAAGAAGCTGAGCTGAGGCTTGTGCTGCTGCAGAGCTGGTGGGGTGAATTTCTCAAGACTCGTTGGCCATTCTCATGGTGGCAAAAAGAAGACAAGGTTTGCTTGGTAGGCAAACCTTGGAGGGGTCGGCTGGAGGGAGGGAGACGAGGAAGCCAAGATTGCTGTCCGGGGAAGGCTTCTTGGCGGGTGCTGGAGCTGCCCTGTGAGACAGCATCAGAGGAAGGAAAGAAGGTGCTTCTTGGGCAAGCAGAGGGCCTGAGGTGGCATCATGGGCAGCTGAGTCATCCATGCGCAGCCCGGCACATGTGAGCTGGCTCGGGCCTGAGCAGCCTGCGGAATGCTGCCCCCAGCCTCTGTTCCTCCCACTCTCCAACGTCTCAGCTTAGCACTCTCCTCCAGTAGTGGGATCTAAATGATTTAGCAAGGGGAACTCACTTTTGATTGGCACTTGTGTCAGGACCCGCCCACCGGAAGTGATGTCATAGCCGGAAGTGATGTTGTGGCAGGAAGTGAGGTCGTCAAGCAGGAAGTGCTGTCATTGTAACACAATAAAATAACATGAACTGTAAATTGGTACCCAAAAAACTAGACCAGCCACTCCACAACAGTTTCCACAGGCATCTGTGCATTTTTAGGTGGGCTAGCAAGCCCCCAAAACTAGACCAACCATTCCACAACATTCTTCCTTCGTACTGCTGTGGGAGGGAGGGGGGACGGGGAGAACGAGGGGGAATGGGGAGAAGGCAGGCCACGCCACGGAGCCAGCCGGCTGGGTTGTTTTTACTGCTGCGGGAGGGAGGGGGAGGGGGAGAACGAGGGGGAACAGGGAGAAGGCAGGCCACACCGCGGAGGGAGCCCAGGCCTACCTGCTGCCGTCTCCTGCCGCTGCCGCCGGGCCGCCGCCGGGCCGCCGCCACCGCCGGTCTCCCGCCACCTCTGCTGGTCTCCCGCCGCCTCCAGTTCAAATGTTGCAGAACTGGGGGCGGAGCGCGCGCACAACTGAAGAAAAACAACGTAAAAAAAAACCACGGAGAAAAAAATAGCCAGAAGCCAGCCGACGTCAGCGAGTGGGCGGAGCCAGCCAACGTTCCAACAAGTGGAACTCCATCCCCCCACGTTCCCCCTCAATCCCACCACTGCTCTCCTCCCCTTCCTCTTCCTCTTCCTCTTCCTCTGTGCTCCCTTTACCAGTACTGGGAGTTGAAGGAGGAGCAATGGCGGCGAGAAGACCAACAGGGGGGTGCCCCACCACCACTCCGCTGCCTGAGGCGGCCACTTCAGTTGGCCCCACGGATGGGCCAGCCCTGGACAGCAGTGGGAAGAACCGAAGGGGGTGGCAGATGCAATGGCATTTTCCCCCTGCATGCATTCACTGGGAGCGCAATCCTTCCCTGGAGTTAGGCCAAGTTCGGCCGGCACAAGGGATACCGTAAAGCACCTTTGGACCATAAAGCACGTCTGTGCGCCGGCCTCTCTGACTCCGAGAGTGGTCCAAACGTGCTTTATGGTGGCCCTTGTGCCGGCCCAACTTGGCTGGCCTAACTGTGCCGGCCTCACTGCAGGTTGGGATTGTGCCCTGAAGGTCTGAAACCGGCTAAAGCAGGGGTTCTCAAACGGGTTAGCCCTGGGGCCCACTTTTTAGAATGACAGTCTGTTTGGGATCCAGCAGAAGTTTGGAATGACAGTCTGTTTGGGATCCAGCTGGAAAGTGCTGTCGTGATGCCAGAGCCTGCTGCTTTCCTGAGAATGCAGCCATCAGTTGGGTTTTTGCTCAGCCATGTTCCAATAGCAAAGTGAATCAGAAAGAAAAAAGCCTCTGTGCAACCCTGACACAAGGAAAACCACCACACAGCCCTCCCCTTTTCCAGCATCCCATCTTCCCATATTCTCACTCTAGGTGCTTTGCGGCCCACCTGAAATTGACTCGCAAACCACTGGTGGGTCCCGACCCACAGTTTGGGAACCACTAGGCTAAAGAGAACCAAGCCCTGGTCCACGCCAAAGCTCCGTGACTGACTGCTTGCCTTTCTGGAGGTGGCCACATCTCTACAGGGCCAGAAATACATCTGGTGAGGCAGCATTTGGCTCCATGGTTACACTCTGGGCAGGTCGGTAGCTGGCTTTGCCCTATAACCGAAGCCTGATTCTCACAAAGACCCGCTAAGGTGCTCAACCACTCTTGGGACCAGCCACTGCAGCCAGCGTTATCATTCAGCCGGAATGCTGGGCGGGAGGAACGGGTGAGCGGCAGCCCGCCCGTTGCATTCCGGTCCGTTTCGCCGTCTTCCCCGCCCCCGTGGGGGCGGGGAAGATGGCAAAACGGACCGGAACGCAACGGGCGGGCTGCCGCTCACCCGTTCCTCCCGCCCAGCATTCCGGCTGAATGACAATGCTGACTGCAACCTACATGCAAGGCCTCTCCCATGGAATGCTTCTCCATCCCAAATGGAGTATACTCCATGGAGTACTCTCCATGGGGAAAACTAGGCTCTCTCCAATCCTTGACAGAAGGCCGTGTTCCAAGTAGGGGGCTGCTCTTCGTTCAGGGAGGAGCAACTCCCCAACGGGAGCCCTACCACACCCCGACATCCATCAGTTGTGCTCCCTTTTTGTCGGCAGTTCGGCCCACACCCTGTTCTGATCAGTGGGAGAGGTTGAAAATGAAATAAAGGGGGGGAGTAGTGTCATCATGTGGGACGGGTCGGCTTGTTGGCGACCGTCTATGAAGAAAGGAGCTCCTGGGCCCATCTGATTTCCACGGCTCTCCAGCCTTCCCCTCCCCCTCCCCTCGCCTTCTCCCTCTCTCTAAAGACGGGCTGTCGCTCTAATTAGTACTCAGTACGGCCGACAGTCTTTGGGAATGTTTTACATTGCGATTAGATTCATTACAGAGAGATTGACTGGTTAAAATGGGTAGCGTGTTTCCCCCCCAAAGTTGCATTAAAGTACAGGTCTCAAGAACCTTGCCAGATAATTATATATTATCTCCCCGCTCGTCTCCATGAAACGATGCCAGTTCGTTCTAGTGATGCGTGTCACATTAGACATTTCTCGCCCCCCACCCTCCTCCCCCCCATCTCAAACATTTGATTTACTATCCGGTTGTACTGTTAATCCTGTGTCATGACACCCCTATTCACTTCTCCTTTTCAGCTGAAAGCTGCTTCCTACAAAGATAATGCTAGGTAAAATCCATTGTAAAGGGAAGAATATCTTCAATGCCGCTATCATATCGAAAAGAAAACACACTTTTGCTCTCTTCACCCTCTAGACATTCCTGAATACCTCCCTTAATGACGGAGTCAAAAGAGAATCGCCACTAAGAATGCACTGTAGGGTTATTTCTCCGCCATCTCCCGATCCTCCCCCCTCCCGCTTGGTCCTCGCAGACGTAATCCTGCTCTGTAATTCTATAATTGTTCTTATTTACATTGGGTAAATCTTTTTAAACTAACATATATAAAAACAGAGTGACAGGGAGGAATGAATGAGAAGAGAGCTATCTAACATGCCTTCGTAAATTGTGATATGAATAAATCATACAGATCCCTACTTATCAAACAAGTATTTAGAAGCGAATTTAAATAATGCCCTTTAATGCCAGCACTTCCATAAAACCCACATACTGTCAGTTACATGTGGTTTTTTTTTTCCCAAGCAGTTGACTACTTGAGCTATAGATTAAAAATTATATTAAAAAGATACATTTTATATATCGAGGAGAGCAAATAAAAATAAATAAATGTGACTTCTTCAAATGACATTCCACATAGACACAAAAGATGAGATGGGGATGGCATTTAATCGACCCAAATCCCAAAGCTCGAGACCCGCTCTCCCCTCGCCTTGACGTTGGCAAGACGGGGCTGCAGCTGACTGCAGTGTGGAACAGACATCATTTCAATTAAAAGAGTACAATAAAAAGAGAGGGAGAGCAGAAAGCAGTTCGTGCGCTCTGTCATAGACATGTTAACGCAAGACTATTTGTCCCAGCTTTATGACAGTCAAGGCACAACCCTAACCTGAAATTAGGCCAGCGCAGTTAGGTCAGCAAAGTTTGGCTGGCACAAAGGACACCGTAAAGTACGTTTGGACCACTCTCAGAGTCAGGTTTGTGTCTGCCTCCAAGAGTGGTCCAAATGCGTTTTACGGTTGTCCTTCTGCTGGCCAAACTTAGCTGGCCTAACTGTGCCGGCCTAACTCCAGGTGAGGCTTGCGCCCTCAGTGTGGTTCAGCTTATGGTGATGGATTTAGGTTTTTAGAGCTGGGTTCAAATCCTTCAGTCAGTTATGGACATCTGGGAAGGTGGGGTCTGGGCAGGGGTGTAGCTAATGAAAGTGTAGCCCAGTGCAGAGGGCAAATATTGCCCTGGAAGTGACATCACAACAGGAAGTGACATCATAGTTGTTCCCTTTGGGTTTTTTTTTTTTTTGCTTTAACATTTGATAGAGAAAGACATTACACTCTGGTTTTTTTCATTGCATTCTGCATTAAATTGCCTTTTCAATGATACATAACACGATGGTATTCATACATACCAGGGTTTTCACCATTTTGGCCACTAAGGTCAAGCTCAGCTGTTGCCCTAAAGTTTGTTGCCCGGTGCAGTTGACCCCCCTGCACTTCTTTAGCTACGCCTCTGCCCCTGGGGCTACGTAACTAATCTGTCCGTGCTGACTAGTCTTGTAGGGAAGTATCATGCATGCGGGACAGCCATACTGGGAATACCAGATTGCTTCAAGACGACATTTTCTCTATGTCATCAAAGCCCTGGGAGGATGTAGAAATCCTGAAGCACTCCCTGGAAGCACTTGGGGACTAGATGAGGGTCGACAAGCTGAAATTAAATCTAGGCAAAGCAAATTCAGGGAACAAGGACTCAGGGGTTGGACTGTCCACCTGTTCGGGATGGGGTTGCACTCCCTCTGCAGAAACAGGTCCACAGCTATGAGGCCCTTCTGGTTCTCCACTTCTCCTGGGTCATTGGAACCTTTTCCCAGCTGTGGCTGGCGAATCAGCTGCACCTGTACTTGAGTGGGTTAGACCTGCCCGTGGTGGTTCATGCCTGGGTGACATCACGACTTTACGGCTGTGACAGGGGCTACGTGGGGCTGCCCTTGAAGACTGCTCAGAAACAGCAGTTAGTGCAGAATGCAGTGGCCAGGGTGACTCAGCAATTTGACTCGGGGCACAATCCTAAACAGCACCAGACTGGCGAGGCCAACAGGCCAGCACCATATCCGATGCTGTGTAGGAGAGGCTGGAGCCTCCCCGCGGCAAGGGAGCGTGCGCAGTGAAGGAGCATGCCCACTGCAGGCGCAGATCCGAGGAGACCGCACGGCCCGAATCGGGGCCACGGGGCCTTGCTGATGGGCTCAGGAGGTTTCTGTACAGCCACCTCCCAAGCCCGCCCAGGTCCCGCCCGCCTCCCCCCTCCCCACCAATCCCTGTCCCGATACGGGGCAGAGAATCCCTCACGCTGGCTGGCTTCAGCTGACGTGAGGGAAGTGCTGCGCGGGCACAACGGGACAGGCACTGCCCGCAGCACCAGTCCTGTTGCTTTAGCGCCAACACTGGGGTGCTGCTAGTTGCTCCTGCGTCGGCACTAATGGCGGAGCACTGACGCAAGGACGTTGCGCAGGGCTTCGCCCCCTCTAGGATTGTGCTGTCAGACTGCAGCACCTGCTGCTGTGCTGGCTGCTGGTTTGTTTCACAGCATAATTCGAGGGGCTGGCTTTGGCCTTGAAGTATCTGGGGACTTCTCCCATACGATCGACCTCTGAGGTCAGACTGAGAATGAGGGTGCAATCCTAACCTAACCACATACGATGGTGACCTTTAAGAACATAAGAACATCAGAAGAGCCCTGCTGGATCAGGCCAAAGGCCAACTAGTCCAGCTTCCTGTGTCTCACAGCGGCCCACCAGGTGCCCCAGGAAGGCATGAGACTACAAGATGCTTGCATCCTGTTGCCACTCCCTTGCACTCGGTACCAGTAGCCCATCACCTATATAAGGAGGTTGCACAATCCATCATTGCCTATAGCCCACGATGGACCTTTCCTCCAGAAATCCGTCCAATCCCCTCTTAAATTTCTGAGGTGACATTCTGAGGTAAATATGAGGTAAATTTGCTATGCTAAGAACAGAAGAAGAGCCCTGCTGGATCAGGCCAAGGCCCATCTAGTCCAGCTTCCTGTATCTCACAGCGGCCCACCAGGTGCCCCAGGGAGGCATGAGACAACAAGATGCTTGCATCCTGTTGCCACTCCCTTGCACCCGGTACTCTGAAGTAGCCTACTACTAATGTGAGTAGGTTGCACAGTCCATCATGGCCTGTAACCCACGTTGGACTTTGTGCCAACCAAACTTTGCTGGCCATCTGTGCCAGCCTAAATCCAGGTTAGGATTACACCCTGAGCCTGAGAACAACAGCTAAATGCAGGGGGTGGGGGCAAGGCAGAAAACTTTGCCACAAGTAGAGTTCAGAAAGACTTGTTTTCAAGCAAACATGTCAAGAAACAGATTAATCAGGAAAAACATGAGTTTTCCTTTGCCATCAAAAAGGATCATCACCTTGTTCTCCATTCGAAGACATGGTGGGATTAGACACTTTAGGTTTTATACCTATAATCTTTATACCCGGTCCCTGTTTTTTTTCTCCCTCTTTTTTAATGAAGTATCATGTCAGAATAATACACAAGGGCTTATACTGGGAACATTATACAGAATAAAACTCACAAGATTGTTAATGTGGGGAGCAACTGATAGAGAAGCGATAATTGAGGCAAAGAGCATGAAAAGACAGCAATCGGGGGGTTGGCTGGAAACTTCAGAGATTTCTAGAATTCTGTAAGGATTTCCTTAACTTCAGAGTTTTTGCATGTAGCAAAAGGATCTGGACAACAGACATCCTACACCTGTAGCATCCCTGGGGGGGGGCACTAAGTTAGAACATAAGAAGATGAGAAGAGCACCACTGGATCAGGCAAAAGTCCCATCTAGTCCAGTTTCCTGTATTTCACAGTGGCCCACCAGATGCCTCAGGGAGCACACAAGACGACAAGACGCCTGCATCCTGCTGCCACTCCCTTGTATCTGGCAATTCTGAGGTAAATATAAGGTAAATAAAACAGAATTTGCTATCCTGTCTGTGGAGAGGGAGCTATAATCTGGGCCTTAAGAACATGAGCCCTGCTGGATCAGGCCAAAGGCCCATCTACTCCAGCATCCTGTATCTCACAGTGGCCCCCCTGATGCCTCAGGGAGCACATGAGACAACAAGAAGCCTGCATCCTATTACCACTCCCGTGCACCTGACATTCTGAGGTACCTTACTTCTAAAACCAGGAGGTTGCACAATCCATCATGGCCTATAGCCCGCGATGGACTTTTCTTCCAGGAATCTGTCCAGTCCTCTTTTAAAGGCATCTAGGCCAGATGCCATCACCACGTCCTGTTGCAAGGAGTTCCATAGATTAATTACCCGCTGGCTAGAAAAGTATGTCCATTTATCAGTTCTCCCAACACTCAATTTTAGTGGATGTTCTGGTATTGTGAGAGAGGAATATCCTCTATCCTCTATTCACTTTATCCATCCCATGAATAATCTTGTACATCTCAATCATGTCCCCCAGCATGGAATTGGGCTTCTTTAGCGCTGCCACACACTGGGTTTTGCAAGGCGCCTTACCTTGCCATGTAACTGCTTCTCTCCCTCACCACTGTAGCTATTCTAGGCGGAAAACCCAATGCAGAGACATCTCCTCCTCTTTGCTTCTGCAGCCCGGAATAGCTATGATGGCAAGGGAGAAGAGCAATTCACACAGCACAGTAAGGTGCCTTGCAAAACTTAGTGTCCTACCTCAAGGGAAGCTACATCTTCCAGTTTCCAAGGCCCAGTGAAAACAACACATCTCATGAACATTGTGAGCAGTGTTGTGAAAACCCTCCCCCCTTTTCTATGATTTTTCACTTCTCCCTGTGCAAGTATTTGGCCTTTTCCTTGCATCGCATCTTCTACGATGGCCGTTTGCTGGTGTTTCTTCTGTGTCTTTTGAGAATCGGAGTCCTCCTAGTGCAGGGAGCTGGTTCTTAGCTTTTTTAATTTGGCTGTCTACGTTTATGACATTTTGTGAATTTTGTGGTGGTTGTTAACAATGGTATACAGGCGTGCCCCGGTACCCACAGATTCGGTATCCAGTGTTCGAACTATGGAGGAAATGTAATGGGGGCCTTAATGACATCCAGAAGCCTCCAATTTCTCCCCTCTTTTAGCGAAACCCTGGTCTCCAATTTGGCCTTCTCAAACTGTTGCTAAGGGGTCTGTGCACTTGTGACCAGTGATGTCATGCAGGGGGAACGCGGGGGAACTCAGTTCCATTAGTTAAAATTAGGGCTGACTCCGCCCACTTCACTCTCCCTCCTCCCCCCTCCCAATTCCTCTGCAGAGAGCTTTTCTTCTTGGTTGGCCGGCACTCAGAGGGTTAAAGGCAGTGATGTCATCCAGGGGGAATGGACCAGAACGGGCGTTCCGGATCCTAACGGGCTCCGTGGCGTTCCGGATCCTAACAGGCTCCGTGGCGTTCCGGATCCTAACGGGCTCCGTGGCTGGTTCCGGGTTCCCGACAATTGTCAATCAAAAGTGAGTTCCTGTTCCTAAATCATTTGAATGACACCACTGCTTGTGACCCTACCCTAATTCAAACAGCTTGTGATGTCACACATGGGGGGGGGAGTTTGCTGGCTGTTTCCACTCAGGACCATGCCATTTATGATGATGGGCAGGGTTTGAGTAAAATTGACACGTGGCATTACTTCATCCCCAGGCACGTTGTCATGTTGAGGCAACATCAAGCACAGTGATATTGTGGCATTATGCTTCATCTCACTCAGTGGTTCTCAAACTTCTTAGCACCAAGACCCACTTGTTAGAACGACAATCTGTCCAGGACCCACCAGAAGTGATGTCACAGCTGGAAGTGCCATCATTGTGACACCAGAGCCTGCCATTTTCCTGAGAATGCAACAATAAGTTTGGTTATTTCTCAGTTATTTTCCAATAGCAAAGTGAATCAGAAAGAGAAAAAAGCCTATTTACAACCGTGATACAAGGAAAATAACCACACAGCCGTCCTTCTTTCCAGCCTCCCATCTTCCCATATTTTCAATATGGTTGCCCTAGGTGCTTTGCAACCCACCTGAAATTGGCTCATGACCCACAGTTTGGGCACCACAGATTTAGATGTTATGTGGAAGTGAAGAGACACAAAGCAGCAGTAGCTCCAACTCTCCCCAAAGTCTGGTTAAACTTTATTTCAGCCTGAATTCACTTCAATAGCCCTCGGTGATGTCATCATGTAGCCACATCTGACTGGCAGCGTGTAATATCATCTCAATTCATTGTGCAATGCCCATGATAACTGAAATGAAATAGAAGACCACCTATCCGTCTTCCAAGGTTAGTGCAAATGGATCCTTTGGGCACCTCCTTCTCCCCTCCCTTGTCCAGAAAAAAATGAGCAATTCATCCAATTTCCTGTTCCTAATTGCTAAGTGCCCCCTCCTCCATGTCCTACTGCCCCCGCATTGTTTCCTCCCACAGCCTTGCGCAGGCAAATTAAGCCTTCCTCCTCCTCTCCACTCCCTCCAATCCCCAACATACACACACATACACACACAAATGCGGGTTGGGAACAGTGGTGGGATTCAGGGGGTTCGCCCAGGTTCTATAGAACCGGTTGTTAGATGGCCAGGCCCCGCCAACTCGCTTACCTCGGCTGGCTTTGGGGTTTTTTTGGCTATGACGTCATAGAACCAGTTGTTAATTTATTTGAATTGCACCACTGGTTGGGAATCATTTAGAGTCCTGATTCTTTTTCCAAGTCACTGGCCCCGAGTCATGAGTCAAATGGGGGATCAGTGACATGCATTACTTGAGTCAACACGAGTTACGAAAAACCTACATTTTCACAACTCAAGTCGATACAAGTTGAGTGCCCATCCTTGACTGAGAGCGCAATCCTAACCTGGAGTTAGGCCAGCACAGTTAGGCCAGCAATGCTTGGCTGGCACAAGGGACACCGTAAAGTATGTTTGGACCCCTCTAGCACACAGACAGGCACCATCCTCCCTGACCCCAAGAGTGGTCCAAACACACTTCATGGTAGCCCTTGTGCCACCCAAATTTTGCTGGTCTAACTGTGGCGGCCTAACTCCAGGTTAGGATTGCACCTTGAACTCAATTCAAAAGACTTTTTCAAGATTCTACTATAATTCTCACCATATATTCTGTACGTCTGTAGTATATAAAACATTGATAGCTTTTGTACCCTAACTCTTCTGTATGCCTGTTGATTGATGCATTGTTGGTTGAGAATATTGCGCACAATCTTTCTCTCTCTCTTTGGGTGTTACCTCCTCTGAGCTCACAGAGTGTTAGGAATTAAATAAGCAAATAAATAAAGATGGCATATGAGATGGGACCCCGCCATCTCCCTCCTTTTTTATATATATATAAAAAGAGCAAACACTCCATCTCATGTGTGTTTGTGTTTGTGAGGATCAATTGTGAAACAAAACCCCATTTCATCGGCAGCCCACCGGTCATGACTGCCCGCTTCAAATTCCTTCGTCAGGAGAAGTAGCCGCAACTCAACCGAACAATCTCTCACAAAACATCTGCAACCAACTGACCCTGGCCTTAACCTTTAAATCTATCTTTTCATATTCATCTCAAAAGACCTTGTCAATGGCCAAGGAGACTCAAGAAAGGATTCTTCAACAAACACACACATACACCCACACCCACAAAAAGATACAGAGGAAATTCAACCCAGATTAGGTGGCAAGAGATAATACAGCTTGCTCATTTTTATTCCGCTGCTCAAACTGGCGTTGAATTCATTTTCACTTTATCTTTATTCATGTTATTTAAACATAACATTCATTAGGATTGTGAACTGCAACAGATAGAAGGGAACAAAACTCGTCGCCAAAATCGGTGGGCATCTGTTCCCAGTAGAGACAGCCCAGTGCCAAGTCTGGACCGTGCCCTTATTATTATTATTGTTATTATTTTTACCTTCTTTCCCTGGAATTCATTTCAAAGTCAATTCAACAGTTACAAAAGTGTTTGCCCCAACTTGCAATTAACCGAGCGTCATGTGTCATTTGCGTTAATAGCATTTTAAAAAGAATTAAAGAAACGGGAGACACCATTAGCACAGGCAATGTTTCGTAAAATATCAGAAGCACATTTCTTTCCAAAAGATTCTGGGCAGTAAAAGGGTGTGATTCTGATAAAGCCCACATATGATTCCCCCCAATGTCAGTGTGCCATGCTCTGTTTCTGAATACATCTCTTTGGAAATGTCCTAATTTTAGTAGATTTAATTTAAACAAAAAGCTAGAACTACAGCCAAATTGTAATACGGAGCATTCCTTTTTTTAGTTATTCCTTTTTTAGTTTAGAGCATTCTTTTTTTAGTTTTAGGCAAACTAACTGATATTCATGGTCCAAATGCTTCATAGAGCACAATCCTAAACTGGAGTTAGGCCGGCACAGTTAGGTCAGCAAAGTTTGGCCGGCACAAGGGCCACCATAAAGCGTGTTTGAACCACTCTCAGAGTCAGGGAGGATGGCTCATGTCTGTGTGCTGGCCTCTCTGACTCCAAGGGTGGTCCAAACATACTTTACGGTGTCCCTTGTGCTGGCCAAACTTTGCTGTCTTGACTGGGCCAGCCTAACTCCAGGTTAGGATTGCTCCCACAGGGAAGTCCTATTGATAAGAATACAAATAACACCTGTGTCTTTACTACTGAATCATTAGCTAGTGGAGGTGTAATGACAATACAGAGCTAAGATTCAACAGCCACCAAAACGTGGCACTGTGTATAGGGACCAGCATCCTGGTGACAGCAGGTGAGACCTCTTAAACATGCTTAAAATGTCACAAGACTCTTCCTAGGTTTTGCAGCAACAAATTAGGACAGCTTCCTCTCTGGTCGAGATTAAGGTGGAAATGTAGTTGGCAAATTGGCAGTCACCCCAAGTGCCAACCTTGTAGCCAGTCATATAAATAGATCCCTCCGGAATCAATGGAACGTGCACTTCACAAAATGAAGGACTGGCAACGCACTGCTTCCACAAGGGATCTGCAGAAGAACAATGGAAGGGCCCGTCCTCCTTAGTCTGCAGCAACAGTGCAACTTACATCTGCGCAGTATCATGGCAGAGAGAAAATCCCATTTCCCCCTTCATGATGGGAGGGGCACTAAAAATGGGAATACTGTAGCGTGTACTTCAGTGAAAGATATTCTGAAAAACAAAGAAGGGTTATTGAGTGAACAGGACCTTTTACTTTGGAAGGATTTTTAAAAAATATCTTTTTGAACGCCTGTAAAAGGAATGGTGCCATTCAGCAATATTCACAAGTGAAAGTAACTTTTTTAAAAATTAAAAGGGCATGATTATAATGTAGCAAAATATGCACAGGGATGCCGTGGTATCCACTGGGATTCCATTCCAAACCCCAGTGTGGATCCCTGAAACCACGGATATGGGGGACACCTTTTTTAAAATAGGGGAACATCAGTGGTTTTGCTGCAGCAAGGTAAAAAAAAAAGAGATTTGTTTAATGTTCCCCTGTCTTTTTAATAGGTGTCCCAGTATTCGTGGTATCTGTGGGTAACTGAAACTGTGGATACTGAATCAGGGGATACCAGGCATGCCTGTATATATGGATTTTCTATAAAGGGGTTCACAAGCTGGGGGGAAGAGTCTGTCTGTCTGTCTGTCTGTCTGTCTGTCTGTCTCTCTCTCTCTCTCTCTCTCTGTGTGTGTGTGTGTGTGTGTGTGTGTGTGTGTGTGATATCATCAGAAGCTGTTTGAATTAGGGGAGGGTCACAAGTGCCCAGCCCCCTTAAGTATGGTTTGAGAAGGCCAAACTGGAGACCAAGGTTTTGCTAAAATTGGGTGCTTCTGGATTTCATTAAGTCCCCCATTGCATTTTCCTCCATAGTTTGAGCACTGGCAGCAGGATTTCATCCAAGAGACACCTGCACAAGCATGCTGGGTGAAGCCAGGCATATGATGCCTTTAAGGGCAGCCATCGCAAATTGTGAGCCAGCCATGGGAGCCTGGCTTTACAGTTTCAGTTACAGATAGTTATAAGTAGGAGGCCACATGCTGGATGGGTCCTGAGTCTTGCCCCTCCCTCCACGCTTCCGGCATGCGGTCTGCCTCGGACGATCTCTTCAGTAGGATCAGAAGGTGGCACATGCGTTTTAAAAAATAAAATTTAAGTGGCATTAAATTTCAAATTTTTACATTCACAAAACATCTCCAGGGATTGGGGCCAGTTGTGTTGGTGAGGTCACACATGCTAGTCAATAGGCCCTGTCCACAGAAAACATTTCTCCATTAAAGCTTTACTTGTTAGAGAACGACATCATCCATTTTGCTAGAACTCAGGAAGGAGCAATTCCTTTTTGACCTTGTGTGCAATCAAACTGCCTCTGCCACCCCTCAAATGTTATATCCATCTTTAGATTTATGCCTCTTTATTAACCGTAAGGATTGTGGCACTAACTCTGGGGCAAATTGCATTTTCCCAGCACATTTTCACTGTTGCTGTTCTGACAAAAGGCAGTTTCCTTGAAACCTTCCACAGGTGGACATGACTTCCTGTGTGCTGCAGGGAAACATTATCCATAACCAAAGGGCTGTAGAAACCCACTTCTTTGCTGAAAAACCCACAATTTTTGCAGGTATTTGGACTAACACAAGTGACTACTGATTCAAATTAATCCTTGTTATTGAAAAAAAAAAAACCCATCCTCCAATTTTTCCTATTCTCTCTTGTTGTAACAAATCACACACACACACACACACACACACACACACACACACACACACACACAGGGGGAAAAATACCATTGCATTTGCCTGGTTCTCTGTTTTCCTCGCAATGTTCATGCGTCTCTCATGCCTTTCGTGACCTTGCTGGGCACTCGTCTGCCTAGCGCTGACAATTTGCTAATGAACTGTTTTTGTTTTTAATTGCTTACTTAATTATGAAGCACTAACATAATAGCATTTCTAATTTGTACCATAATTGTATGCAGAGATGAAATGTTAGTGTCCGTCATCCTGCTTCCTTGTAATCATCTCTTGTTCTTCGGGAATTTCTAAAGAGATACGTTCTCTCCAAGGAAGATGGCTTTTTTTGTGAGTGAAGGCATTTCTTTCCTCTCCCATAATATTTCACATTGTGTCAGTTGTTATAAAGGACGCTTACGTGGTATTTGCAGTTATTGGTTCATGGTGTGTTTGCAAAACCCCAAGTCGTTTTTGCATTACACAAATTAACCGTGGAAGTTTCACAGGAATGGAAGTTTTTAAACAAAGGGAAGTAACTGTCAATGAAAAATTGCATCATTTGCTCTGTGTTTTTGGCTGAGAGAAGGGAATAAGATTGAGCATAGTCACTGCATCACAACATTGCTATAAAGAATTTCCATGTTTATTTGTGCAACCTAGCATTTGTCATGGGGCAGTCTAACCCCCATCATAGCACTGAAGTGTGTGCTTTTAATGCTGATATTAATGCTATTAACCATAGTTGCACTAAAACTGCAGTCCTTACTTTTAAGCAAACGTGTAGTCACTCATTTGAGCTAATAACTAATACTAAAAGAAAGAAAGAAAGAAAGAAAGAAAGAAAGAAAGAAAGAAAGAAAGAAAGAAAGAAAGAAAGAAAGAAAGAAAGAAAGAAAGAAAGAAA
>JAJKFI010000182.1:685175-696180 GCA_029204185.1 Lerista edwardsae | reverse complement strand
AAAGAAAGAAAGAAAGAAAGAAAGAAAGAAAGAAAGAAAGAAAGAAATGTTTTGTCTATCACTATCAGTAAAAAAAAAACAGAGGAATACAAATATTAAACAAATATTAAAAGGCCCTCAAATTATTTCATTCCTTAGCAAAATAGAGTGATGATCTATTACAGAAATATAGTACTAGCACATGGAAATTAAATAACCAAATCCTTGTTCCGTTCCCAAAGATGGAGATTTTTTCCTTGCAGGCCCAAACTACAACGCCTCCCGATAATTAAGTAGAGGCTTAATTGCAAGCCTAACAGCCAAGCTCAAACACAAGAAGCTGATCTATGTATCCAAAAATACAAGTATTGGCTTGCGTCATTCATTGTCACCCGCACAAAGACCTGAGGCCTAAAATCCTTTACTCAACTAAATTCTTAATAAGTAAACTGAGACTAACCCTCTAATACCAGATTTGTTAAACAACGTGATTTCAGACTGTTAAGGCTAAGAATCATGAAAGAGTCATTTTATATAGCTGCTAAATTCCCCTCAAATCTCCTTGCAACTTAACGAGTAAAGAAAGCTCAACGTGTAATACCAGCTAATGTGGTTTATGCTCGAAAATACTATCAACCTATCTTTGTGGCTTGTCTAAGCCTGAATAATACTTTTAGCCTTTATAGTAGACCCAACTCCATTTTTTCCCCCAACTCTTGACTATGTATTTCCGAAAATCCTTTTGCAAAGAGTTAAATTGGATGTGAAATCTGTACTAGGCTCCCGAGTTCTCTTTGTTCTAAGACCAGCCTGCGAAGTCTCGCTTCTGTATCACTTTCATTGCTTTCTGATTGAGCCTGACAGTGTGACAGGGAAGGAAAGACAGGCGATTCGGCACTGAATGCTGGCCTTTTTCAGCCAAACAGCAGTCTGCTCCTTAGCCCCTGAGAAAAAGAGGGAACAGATGCTGGTCTAACAAAGTCCTAACTTTGATGCAGACGGGAAGGGAGGGGGAAAAATATAAAAAAAAGATTGCCTCACTTCAGAAGACCTTGAAAGGGACACAAAAGGCGAGAGGGAGAGAGGGGGAGAAAAAACGGGGCTGCTGGTAAGGTTTGGGAGAACGTCACAGAAGCCCTTGCAAGGGAGATTTCTGTCCAGATTTCTGCTCCAGATTGCTGGCGCTACAACACCTTTGCAAACAAGCCGCAAACAAGGACGGGGGGCTTCTTTCTTGTCTCTTTGTTCCCCCCTCTCATGATCGCGGCGAGAAGGAACACCCACCCAAATGGCTCAGCGCATTTTCCAGAAATGCGGTCCCAGGAATTCGAAGTGTTGTCCACACCCAAAGAAATCCTGCTGGAAAACTAGAGGGTGGAAAAGTGGGCGTTTGCTCGGAAGGGGGACAGATCCTGGCAGGGCTCGTTTGATCAACGCCCAGATGGTGAAAAACAAGTTGTGGGACTCCCACAAATGCTAGACCTTGGAATCACTGTTAAGGAAACCCAGGAGTGAAGACAGGAAGTTGACGTGGTTGATGTCACCCAAACAGGAGTCGTCAACTTTTTCTGCCTTGGAGAGCAACTTTGGCTCCAATTGCTGCACGAAACCCGGCTTTAATTTTAATTGTGTGGCTATCTCTCTTCACTTGTCATTCCTTTCTCTTTTTTTTACTTTTCAGTTGGATTCAGGTATAACAAACTATGGCTTGTTACTATGAGCTTGAGTAGCCACAGGAGCCGTTTCATGCACAGGGGGTTATATAAGCATCCTTCTATGGTTTCTAAAAAATCACAGTTTCCCATTTAAGGTGATTGTGGAAAACTGGTTTCTATATCCAAGGGATGCTACATCATGAGGAAGCTTGTTCTGAGGGTATATCTGGAAAGAAAAAACTCCCCCCCCCCCCCACATTGGAACAATTCTACATCATGGAGCAATATCATACAGGGCGCAATTCTAACCTGGAGTTAGGCCGGCACAGTTAGGCCAGCAAAGTTTTGCAGGCACCAGGTTCACTGTAAAGTGCGTTTGGACCACTCTTGGAGTCAGGGAGGATGGCGCACGTCTGTGTGCCGGCCTCTCTGACCAAGAGTGATCCAAACATACTTTACAGTGTCCCTTGCGCTGGCCAAACTTTGCTGACCTAACTGTGCCAGACAAACTTAGGATTGCACTCTCAGAAGGGATTGCTACCAAAAAATGGTGGTGTCATAAGAGCCCAAAAGAGACTTGGGTGTCGTTTGGGGAGAAAGGCAGGATATCAATCAAGTGAATTGATGAATGGCTAAAAAGATAGGCCCCATTTCATCACCTCTTTCACCCTCCAATATTTGAGCTCAAGGTTCTCACATTAGAACGTCTGGTTCGGTCCCACTTGGAACCAGCTTTGCAGGAGTGGAAGACGCTTCAGCAATTGCAAAATGGTCACCAACAGCACTTGTAGAGCTCCGTTGGCAGCCATTTTGGGAGTGCTGACACAAGAGGGGGCAGCACTCCGTGGCCATTGCTGTTTCCCAATGTGCCTGCTGGGGGTAAGGCAGAGGTGGGGGCAGGCGTGGCTGTGGATGGGGAAGGGAGGGTGCAACTGGGTAGCGAGGGGTGGGGAAGCTGTTCAATGGGGTGGATTGGGTGGCAATGGCGCACTGGATCCTATCCCTCCTTTTACCAGCTTCCTTGCCCTTTCTTCTCCTCGGACTTGCATCAGCCTATGCCACCGCTATGGTGGCATCAGTGGAGGCTAGCCAAGGCCCAATCATACCCGACTGTCCTGCACAGATGCCAACAGGGGGTGTGCTGCATCCTGTGGTGACGGGGCTGTCATGATGGCCTCCTCCAAGGAATATTTCTTCCCTTACCTCAGGGTTGCATTGCGGCTCCATTGGTGCTGGAATGCTGGATAGGATTGGACCCTCAGGGCACAATCCCGGGCCCTACGTGGCGCCAACACAACATTGTTGCATCAGTGCTACATCACTAGCACCGACGTGGGGTGCCAAGTGGTGCCCCTGCATTGGCACTAGAGTTCCCAGGCCAAAGCTAGCAGCAGCGTTGACCCGGGAGTGCGGGCACAAGCAGCCTCTGCACCTGCTGAAGTTGGCTGGTGCAGGGGCGGTTCTGGGAGGGCAGAACTGGGCGGACCTGGGCGGGCTGGTGGACAGGCCTGGGAGGTAGCCGTAAGACTGCAGCCAAGGCCTCATCCCCAGGCTGCACGGCCCCGATTCGAGCTGTGCCGCTTCCTTGGTTCTGCGCCCGCGATTTCGCAGAACCCATAGGGGACGCTGGTGCCTCCCCTGGCACAAGGGCACAGATGTGCCACGGAGGTTCCTGGTGCCTCCTGAGCTCCAGCGCAGCTTAGGATTGGGCTACCCGTCTCCTAAATACTCGGCTACACTCAGTGGTGTCATCCAAATGATTTAGGAACAGGTACTCACTTTTGATTGGCACTTGTCGGGGTCCACCCACCGGAAGTGACGTCATAAGCCAGAAGTGATGTCATGATTGTTGCCATGGATGTGATCATGTACGTAATAACTTCAGCTTGTGGTTAGTGTTGATTTAACTTCCATTGCTTTGCTTTCTAGAGATGTGTATATACATATTTTGCTTCAGCTGTTCCCTGGTTAAATAGCAGGGGCCAGCTTCGAGTGGGCGGGGCCAGCTCAACTTCTAGGAACCGGTACTTGCGTAGTGGTGCGTAGTGGGTGCATGACATCACTGGCTACACTAACTCCAGCTGAAACCGTCTTGCCACTACGTCATCCCTTCTGCGAAATCCAACGGGAATCAGCCACAGCCCGTTCAGCCCTACCTTTGCGTACGGGGTGGTGACCAGCTTGTTTTTAGCGATCAAAGAGAACAGAACATGGCAGCGTTGACTAACCTGATGTGGAAAACCCTAACCCGAAACTCCTTAATATGAAAATAACTGTCCAACACGAGGAGCCTTCCTGAATTACAGCTCAACTTACGTAACCGACTAAAGCCTATAACATTTCCTTGCGCCGTAATTACAGCCCGCTCTGTCTATATGCCTTTGGTGTGCACACATTAAAACATACAAATGCACCAACCCATATTTATGGATTAATGGCATGCCAAATTCCAAAATTAATATTTAAACAGAGGCGTCTTCCTCCTGTGTAATTGCTGCATTTGGGAGAGAACTAATTTAATTATTTTTCACCTCTGTCATTTAATACCAGGGAAAACTATTTTCTTTTTCCTCAAATATTGTGATTTGCTCCTGGGCATAGATTTTGTTTGCTCAGTTTTAGTCCTACAGAATGTACATTGAAGGAAGGAATTGAATGGAAGGAAAAAGAGAGAGAGGGATGTCCTGAAAGTGTAGGGAGGGGAGAGGGATGTAAATGGAGATTATTGTTCAGAAAAGAACTCAGAGCCGGTCCATACATTGACATTCTCATATGCAGCATCAAGAGATATGCTGGACCCTTGGTCTGATTCAGTCTACTTGCATTTTTATATGAAATTCATTGCCACGAGAAGTGGTGGCAGCCACTAGCACGGATGGGATTAGGGAAATTTGTGGAGGGCAGATCGACCAATGGGGCAGTAGCCCACTGGAACGGCCATGTTCAGCATACTTCTGGGTGCCGGTTGCTAAGGCCATAAGAAGAGTCCCACTGGATCAGGCCAAGGGCCCGTCTCATCCAGCTTCCTATATCTCACCGCAGACTACCAGTTGCCTCAGGGAGCACACGAGACAACAAGATGCCATCCCATTGCCACTCCCTTGCATCTGGCATTCTGAGGTAAAATTCTGAGTTCTGAGGTAAATATGAGGTAAATAAAATTTGCTATCCTGTCTGCGAGGAGGGAGCTATAATAATTTGCAGCCCAATCCAGGCTTTAAGAATATAAGAAGAGCCCCAGTGGATCAGGCCAAAGGCCCATCTAGTCCAGCTTTCTGCATCTCATAGTGGCCCACCAGATGCCTCAGGGAGCACACAAGACAACCAGATACTTGTATCTCGCTGCCACTCCCCTGCATCTAGCATTCTGAGGTAAAATTCTGAGGTAAATATGAGGTAAATAAAACAAAATTTGCTATCCTGTCTGCGGGGAGGGAGTATAATAATTTACAGCCCAATCCACACTTTAAGAACATAAGAAGAGCCCTGCTAGATCAGGTCAAAGGCCCATCTAGTCCAGCTTCCTGCATCCCACAGTGGCCCACCAGATGCCTCAGGGGGCACACAAGACAAGAAGATGCCTGCATCCTGTTGCCACTCCCCTGCTTCTGGCATTCTGATGTAGCCTAAAGTATGGAGGTCGCACAACCCATCACGGACTATAGCCTGCAATGGACATTTCCTCCAGAAACCTGTCCAGTCCCCTTTTAAAGGCACCTAGGCCAGATGTCATCACCACCTCCTGTGGCAAGGAAGTCCACAGATTCCACAGATTAATTACCTGCCGGGTAAAAGATCACTTCCTTTGTGCTCTGTGGGAGAGAAGTCCAGCATTTTTGCTTTGACTTGCAGTGCCTAAGCAGTGTCTTGGTTGAGATCTTTCCCAAGACCTGCTGTGAAGGGTCTGTTTAGGTTTCATAGAGGAGAGGTCAGATAAGGGATATTATCAGCCACAAAGCCCAGAGGAAGTCTGCCTCCCGAGTCCAGTGGCTGGGGGGTGAACAAGAGGAGATGGCTGTGGTTGTGCACTTCCCAGAAGATGCCCTCGGCCACTGAGCTAAACAATTAGAGCAGGAGAGCTTCATATGACTAGCAAAGCTCCAATGCTCACAAGACACTGCTGGGTCAGGATACTTATACATACCCAAATGTTTATCTTGGGCACACAATACTGAAAGGAACCAGGGTTGTGACTAACCAGGGTAGTTCTTCTGGGGACAGGGCTGACAAAGCCCTGAGAGAGAGAGAGAGAGAGAGAGAGAGAGAGAGAGAGAGAGAGAGAGTTGTCTCCTGATATTGTGCAAGAAGAGACAACTGTTGTCATGATCACAATTGTGTGGTAGCTGGAGGGTGCATCTCTCAGACCAGCAGTGATCCACTGGTACCTACAGCCAAATTCTTCATAAAATATTCTCTCTCTCTCTCTCTCTCTCTCTCTCTCTCTCTCTCTCTCTCTCTGTGTGTGTGTGTGTGTGTGTGTGTGTGTGTACACATGTAAAATGTTCCTCCCCACCGAGGTATACATTTGGTTTGGGAAGGAACCAGGTAGTTGCTTGAGTGTGCTCAGTGATTAATTTAGCTCAGTGGTTCTCAAACATTTTAGCACCGAGACCCACTTTTTAGTACGACAATCTGTCTGGGACCCACCAGAAGTGATGTCATGGCCGAAAGTGCCTTTATTGTGACGCCAGAGCCTGCTGCTGTCCCAGAGGCAGAGGGAGGGTGTAGCCAGGGGTGCAGAATGCGTGGGCGCCGGCAGCAGGGGGGCGCGCCAGCAGAATGAGGAGGAATCAGCGCGTCGAGGAACCGGCATGTCATTTGGCTTGCCTACCATCCCTGGCGCTCGTTGCGCTCCAAAATGGAGTTCTTCCGGGCACAGGGAGGTGGGGCAGGGCGGCGCACAGGGGCGGGGTGACGTGCCGGGGGTGCGGTTTCGTCGCCCTGGCATGGGCGCGATCCACAGCCCCGATCCTCTCCGTACACCACTGTGCTGTCCTGAGAACGCCACAATAAATTGGGGTATTTCTCAGCCATTTTCCAAGTGAATCAGGAAGAAAAAAAGCCTATTTACGATCTTGACACAAGCAAAGCAACCACACAGCCCTCCCCTTTTCCAGCATCCCACCTTCTCATGTTTTCAACATGGCTGCTCTAGGTGCATCACGACCCACCTGAAATTGGCTCACAGCCAGTAGAGAAATTCAGGGGGTTCGCCCAGATTCTACAGAACCGGTTGGTAAATGGCCGGGCCCCGCCCGTTCTCTTACCTTGGCTGGCTTCGGGGGTTTTTTGGCTCCGGCTATGACGTCATAGAACCGGTTGTTAATTCATTTGAGTTGCACCACTGCTCACGGCCCATTGGTGGGTCCCAACCCACAGTTTGGGAACCATTGATTTAGCTCAGATGATATCTGCTCTCCGAAGTGACCAAGTGGAGCAATTAATTGCATTTCGGGAAGAGAATTCTGAGCGTGTTCCAAATTATAACAACATGATAACAGCCAATCTCCCTTCCCCCACTTCCCAGCCCCCCCCCCATGTTAAAAACCAAGGAAGTCCACACAGTTGACAATTGCCCTTGTGGCAAGCTGTAGCTAGAAAATGCGTTATTGTCAATACAACCTTTTGCGCTCAACGAAGGCTTGCTGCTTGCGAATCACCAACCAAGCAGAGAGAGGGGAATGAGTGGATTAGCCACAGGAACAGCAAATGCAATATGGGAAAAAAAGAACAAAACACCAGCAGAGACTGATTTGCTATTGGCGCTCACAGTGGTTTCACCACGAGGGCGAAGGCCAGCCATGCTGTCCTTGCTCTGATAAAGCCTTCACTGACACCAGACCGCCCCACCATGCGCACACATGTGTTTACACACACAGCAAAACAATGCTTGCATTCTGCCGGCCTAGAGACGCCTGTTCCTCCCGGTTGCTAAAATATATCCTTCCAAGCTGATTGAAGCGAGTGAAAGAAGGAGGCCGCAGTTGAACACATTATCCGGCTTGTGGTTTTGCTTGCGGACTTTGGTGCCTGCATAACTCTCGTCCGAGCTGCTCCTTAAATTCTGACGTTCCACATGGCCTGGTGGTGTTTCCAGAGTGGAATTGATGGGTTTGGAATTTTTCATGGTACCTTTTTAAAAACCATTTTCTACCAATGATGCGTTAAGAGCATGGGATGGAAAGCATGAATAGAGGGGTGTTCTTTTTCCTCCCTCACCAGAATCAGGGGACATCCACTAAAACTGAGGGGCAAAAAAATCAAAACTTCACCTATAGGCTAATGGGTTCTGAGCTGTCTGTGACAGCTCAGGAGAGAGATCTTGGGGTACTGGTAGAAAACTCGATGAAGGTTTCGACCCAGTGTATGGCGGCGGTGAAGAAGGCCAATTCCATGCTTCGGGTAATCAAAAAAGGGGTTGAGAATAAAACGGCCAACATTTATTATTTACAAATCGATGGGAAGGCCACATCTGGAATATTGCGTACAGTTCTAATCACCACATCTCAAAAAGGCTACTTCAGAACATCAGATGCAGGAGAGTGGCCACAGGATGCAGCCATCTTGCTGTCTAATGGGCTCCCTTAGGCACCTGGTGGGCCACTGTAAGATACAGGAAGCTGGACTAGATGGGCCTTTTGCCTGATCCAGAAAGATCTTGTGCCTTATGATCTTACGTTCTTATGTTAAGTGGCAACAGGATGCAGGTATCTTGTTGTGCGCTCCCTGAGGCATGTTCTTAGAGCAACATTGGCAGGAATGCAATCTCCAGAGCATCATCGGTAGAAAACCAGTTTTTAATATATAAATTTCTGAATATTGCACTGAACATTGTGCATCCACAATATTTTACAGTTTTCCATTTATTTTATTTATATTTTATTCATTTTACTGTATTCATTTGCATCACCTGTTATCTCCCCCAACACCCATTACCCATGTGTATATGAGTAATGATAAGACACTGACAGCGCAATCCTAAACCCCGCGCAGCGTCAGCGCAACAGGGTTGTGCTGACGCTGTGCTATTAGTGCCGACAGAGCGCCCTTAGCGCCAATGCAGGAGTGCCGATCCTAAGGCTAAGGCAACAGGACCGGTGCTGCAGGCGCGCTAAGCAGTGGCGTCATGCAGCCGGAACGCTGGGCGGGAGGAACGGGTGAGCGGCAGATCGCCCGTTGCGCTCGGGCAGGATTCCGGCTGCATGACACCGCTGGCGCTAAGCTTCTCTAGGCCCAGGGATTGGAGGGAGGGTGGGAGGGAGGGAGGGGCAGGACTAAGCCCGTCAGGGAGGCCATGCGGCCCCGATTCGGCTGCACAGTCTCCTTGGATCCGCGCCTGCTCTTTAGTGGGCACAGATCCGAGGAGCACATAGGAGGCTTGCCGCAGGAAAGCTCCAGCCTCCACCTACCCAGTGCTGGTTAGGGTGCTGGTTGGCCAGCGCTCCTACCCCAGCGCTGGGTAGGATTGCGCCCTGAAAAAACTCCCCACCAGGTGGTACGTGCAATCATGTCAAGTTTCTTTTTTTGTCATTTTAGGGATTTGCAGGAGTGCAGAGGCATTTCTGGAAAACAACATACAAATTCAATCTGCCACTCCCTTGCACTTGGCATTCTGAAGTAGCCTACTACTAACCTAAGGAGGTTGCACCACCCATCATGGCCTGTAGCCCACGATGGACGTTTCCTCCAGAAATCTGTCCAATCCCCTTTTAAAGGCACCTAGGCCAGACGCCATCACCACCTCCTGTGGCAAGGAGTTCCACAGATTAATTACCCGCTGTGTAAAAAAAAAGTATTTCCTTTAGGCATGATATGGTGATGCACATCACATTCCACTATTACTTCTTTATTTTTTTTAAAAAAGCTGCCACAGGTGGCTGAGAGCAGGCACAAAAGCATCGCAAGTTTGAAGCCCTTTTTCCCACCAGCCATTTTCCCTCTCCAAATTCCTCCACTGCTCCCCCTTTCCGCTGAAAGCACATAAAGCAGGATTGAGCTGAAAATTCACCGCTGGTCCCTTTGGGCTCAAATTTTGTGGCGCTCAAGGGGCAAAGGGGGACATCCATTTTACATTTTTTCCCTTGCCTCTGATTTTGCCCCAGTCCTGGTGCTTCTCCTCGTGTCCACAGACGGGCAGTCAGCATTCCCTCTCCCTGCCTCAGAATTCCCTTTTGGAATAGTGCCCTCTCATCATGGAGCCTCATTCTGATGGGGCTTCTGGGGAAAAAATGGCAGCTGCCAGACACAACCCCCAGCAGGAAGTCCCCTTCATCTGTCCTCCTGTGGCCACCAGGCTTGAAAATGGCCACAAAGCCTCATCTTCTGTGATCGGGGGTGAGGTTCTGATCATTTCAACTCAGTCCTGCCAGAAAGGTGTCCCCCCCCCCCAAGGCTTGTTCTCAGCTCATCTCTTTGGGACTGAAGATAAGATTTAAAGATGGATGCCACATTCTCTAGTGCAGTGGTTCCCAAACTGTGGGTCCGGACCCACCAGTGGGTCGAGAGCCAATTTCAGATAGGTCGCAAAGCACCTAGGGCAGCCATATTGAAAATATGGGAAGATGGGATGCTGGAAAGGGGGAGGGCTGCGTGGCGCTTTTGCTTGTGTCAAGATTTTCCAGCAGCACAGTGAATCAGAAAGGGGAAAAAAGCTTGAGAAATAACCCAACTTATTGC
The DNA here is from genome assembly GCA_029204185.1 of Lerista edwardsae. Lineage (NCBI taxonomy): Eukaryota > Metazoa > Chordata > Lepidosauria > Squamata > Scincidae > Lerista > Lerista edwardsae. The sequence goes on along the minus strand of JAJKFI010000182.1, from coordinate 685,870 downwards.
TGCTTTATTAGGAAAACAGCAGGTTCTGTCCTCTCAATGGCAGAACTTCTGGTCATGACATCCCTTCCAGTGGGTCCCAGACAGACTGTCATTCTAAAAAGTGGGTCCTAGTGCAAAAAAAGTCTGAGAACCACTGTTCTAGTGTCATCACAACCGTGAAGAACTATTGGCTTTTTTACAATTAAATGGGGGGGGGATGGGGAAAGAGAGTGAAGAAAGATTGTCAGTCGCCAGTGGTACCCAGAGTAGAACCTGTGGTTTCATTTTCCAAAAATGCCAGTATATCCTGTGGCATGAGGTGTGCATGTGTGTGTCTGTAAAGAGGAGGGAGAGCGCACTGTGTCTTTGTCACCCTACATAAACAACACTCCCAGTTATCCAAAGCATTTGGTTATTTGAATGTTTTGGGCATCCCTCAGGTCATTCAGATAAATGTAATTGCATAAATAAGATTATCGTGCTGCTAAGGATAAAAATGGGAACAGGGTGTTAGAATGCATTACGAATGGGGAAGCAGCCTAATTCAGAGGGATTATAATGCTATTATACAAATCAATGGCCAGGCCTTATCCAGAACACTGTGTAATGTTCTGGTCTCCTCATCAGAATTGCTCTCGCTAAACTGCATTGGGGGAGTCCTCGGGGGGGCGGTGGTGGCACTGACTTAAGGGGCTGGGGAACCGCGGGGGGGGGGG
>JAJKFI010000182.1:674546-684775 GCA_029204185.1 Lerista edwardsae | reverse complement strand
TCTTTTTAGTACAAAGGTTAAAAGGTAAAGGTTTCCCCACGACTGAATGGTCTAGTCATGACCGACCGTAGGGGGTGGTGCTCATCTCCATTTCTAAGCCTGCAGAGCTGGCGTTTGTCGAGGACAAGCTTCCATGATCATGCATAGTGCATGGAATGCCATTACCTTCACACTGAAGTGGTACCTATTTATCTACTGGCATTTTTACATGCTTTTGAACTGCTAGGTTGGCAGGAGCTGGGACAAGCAATGGGAGCTCACTCCGTCACGTGGTCTCGAACTCCCAACCTTCCAGTCAGAAAGCCCAGCAGCAGCGGTTTAACCTGCAGCGCCACCACGTCCCCATGTCACCATATACTATCTTTTTACTAGGCATCCTCTTTAAATGGTAACCATGGATAACTGAAACTGTGGAGGCCGAATCAGTGGATACCGAGGCAACACGCTTACAGCAAGACAAACAGGCAGGCAGCCTGCATCTAGAGAGGAGAACTCAGCAAACATGCTTCCTGCTTCCTGTTAACATTCACTGAGTCTAGCTGCCTGCCTGCTTGTCTTGCTATGAGCTTTCTGCTTATAGTGTATGGTTAACGCAAGTGCACAATTCCTTTGCATGACTATAAACAGCACTCAGGAAGGTAATGGGTGCAGGGGGGATGAGAAATCACAGATAACCATATTTGTGGATACTAGATCCATGGATACTGGGGGACAAGTGTGTCCAGTTTTAGGGTGCTGTCCTGACCTGGAGTTAGGGTGGTGCAAGAGACTAAAAATGCTCTGTAAAGCACATTTGCGCAACTCTTGGAGTCAGGAGGCTGGCACTTGGATGTACGCTTTACGGCACATTTCCAAGACCCTGGGCTGCCCTAACTCCAGATTAGGATTGTGGCCAATTTGGCCACACCCAGCCTATGCAGGCGGAGTCAACCATATGCACGGCTCAACTAGTTAAAGATCATACATTGTTCAACTCTCATATCATCAAAGAGGTGCACTAAAAATGAAGGAATTCTTGTTCATCAGGGCAATGGGGGGAGGGAAATGCATACAACTTCTTTGCTCACTGATGCAACCAAAACACCCAGAAGTTATTATAATGTGCATTCCCCTGACACAGACTTTTATTTCATGCAAATGACTATGATTAAGATTCAAATACTTTTTTTTTCTATTTTCACGCATTACTTAATCAATGTGAAGTACTGTGTAAAAATTGCATCTCTTCATAACAGTGATTTTGACCAATACAAGTCAAGTGTTGCTGCTAGAATTCTAATCCAGACTTGTGATTCAATTATCATTTGGAGACTTTCTAAATTCAAATTAAGTTTACTAAAGAAAAAAAGAGGATGGTTAATACTACCAATATGGATCACTTGTAAGAAACTATCAGAGTAACTTGCAAGAAAAATGTACGATATGCTGAGCGGTTTGAGAAATGCAGTTTGCAAAAAGGATTTGAAAAAGAAAATTTGGGCAATAAAACAAACAAAATCAAAACTGTACCTCCTTATTTTTAAATTTTGAACTAAATCACATTGTCTATTTTATTTTATGTTGCATTGGGAATATGCTTCCCATTTTCAGAGATTTTTTTTTTTTTTTTTAGCACCAGCCTCAAAATGTCTTGCTCACTTTTCATCCATTTTTGAGCTACTATTTTTACATTTTGTAATTTAGGGTGCAATCCTAACCCTTGTGCTGGCCAAACATTACAGGCCTAACTGTGCCGGCCTAACTCCAGGTTAGGATTGCGCTCTTAATCACAGCATGCATCAGTCTGCAATGATGTGACATCTGAGGGCCAAATCAGGATTGCATACTGACCCCACATCCAGAAAAAAAAAATGTCCCCTGCCTTTTTGCTTCTGAAAATAGTGTGCTGGGAAGGGGCACAATCCCAATCGAACCCACAACGTATTTGTGCCCCTCTACCCCTTGCTGCTGGGCTTTCTGACCAGAAGGTTAGGAGTTCAAGACTGCGCGACGGAGTGAGCTCCCGTCGCTTGTCCCAGCTCTTGCCAACCTAGCAGTTTGAAAGCACCTAAAAATGCAAGTAGATAAATAGGGACCACTTTGGTGGGAAGGTAACGGCGTTCTGTGCGCTACAGCGTAGAGTCATGCCGGCCACATGACCACTGAAGCTTGTCTTCGGACAAACGCCGGCTCTTCAGGCTCATTTTGACTCATGACCCACTGGTAGGTCCCAACCCACAGTTTGGGAACCACTGCCAGATGGTGCTCAATATAAAATCCACGAGATACAACGGACAAAGAAAGAACTAATATAAGGTCTGTACCCATGAGAGATTTTCTCTAGACAGATTGAATGTAAAAAGAGGGTCTATTTTTCATGTTACTGGTATTTCTGGACACAGATTCCTCCTCCTTCTCCCACCCTGCACTTGCCGGCAACTCAAAGGCACATACTATACTTCTGGGCTGAGAGATTCTCCCTTTTGTCTCATTTTATTCCTCCAAGACACATTTTTCAATTAAAACAGATTTGTGCAAATTATTCTGAATGCACCACAAATCTCTTTGCACGGTTAAAGTTGATTAATCGGGATGGGAAGTGAAAATTAAAAAATGTCAATAGCTGACAAAAGAAGGAAAGGGAAGCGAGAAAGAAAAGAGGCCCTCCTGGGTCCTTAATCTCGGGACAAACTTGAAAAGGGCCTCCTTAAGGTCTGGTGAAACAGGGCTGGGCTGCAATTGGAGAGAAGGAAGCCCCATTGAACCTCCGTCTGGGGAATAATGTTTAGCTATGACCAGGCTCTATGCCGCAATACGAAGGATGGAGAGAGGTGTTGTTACTTTGTTTCTCCATCTCTTGCATAAGCCATACATTTTAGAGGACTTACCTGCGTGTGTTGGCGCCCTTTTCTTCTTCTTTTCTCACTTTGTCACCTGCTTTATGGCAGCATTCTTTACGTTATTTTATTTTACTGCGAGTACTGCGTACAGTCGCTACATCTCAAAAAAGATACAGGGAAACTAGAGAAGGTACAGAAGGTACAAAAATGATTTGTGGGCTGGGGCAGCTCCCTTATGAGGAAAGACCGCAGCTGTTCAATGAAGGAAAAAGGTGCCTGAGAGGGGACATGATGGAGACCTACAAAATTCTGCATGGGGTGGATAAAATGGATAGAGGGAAGTTCTTTTCCTTCTATCACAGCACTAGAACCAGGGGACAGCCACTAAAACTGATCGTTGGGAGAAAAGATGGAAGGAAATACTTTTTTACCCAGAAATTAATCTGTGGAACTCCTTGCCACAGGAGGTGGTGATGGCATCTGGCCTAGGTGCCTTTAAAAGGGGATTGGACAGATTTCTGGAGGAAAAGTCCATCGCAGGCTACAGGCCACGATGGGTGGTGTAACCTGTATGTATTTTAGAAGCAGTCTATGTCAGAATGCCAGATGCAGGGGAGTGGCAATGAGATGCAAGTATCTAGCTGTGTGCTCCCTGAGGCATCTAGTGCTACTCTGTGAGATACAGGAAACCGGACTAGATGGGACTTTGGCCTGATCCAGCAGTGTTCCTCTTGTTCTTAAGGCCTGGATTATCGCTCCCTCCCCCAGACAGGATATTCTGTTTTATTTACCTCAAATTTACCTCAGAATTTTACCTCAGAAATTTACCTCAGAATGCCAGATACAAGGGAATGGCCACAGGATGCAGGCATTTTCTTGTCTTGTGTGCTCCCTGAGGCATCTGGCGGGCCACTGTGAGATACGGGAAGCTGGACTAGATGGGCCTTTGGCCTGATCCAGCAAGGCTGTTAATGGAGAGCTAACGCTGGACACATCTTCCTGCTGTATGGAGATGTGCTGGATATCCATTTGCTATTTCCTGATGCTATTCAGTCAGAGGCTTGTGCGTGCATGTGTGCGTGTGTGTGTGTGTGAGAGAGAGAGAGAGAACGAGTTTAAGCTTGCTGCATGAAGCTTGGGGTTTAAAGACGAGCGACCCCTGTCATCCTTGCCATTACCAGGTGAACTTTCTGCCCGTTTCATATTCCGCTCCGCACAGTCCTGATAAAAGCATTACCGGGGAAATTCAAAAGCAAGCATAAAACCGGCATAGCTAATTTAGGCTAATTAGCATGGAGGAAGCTGAGCCTTGTACTTCAGAGGTTCCCATGCCCTCCCAGGCTTCCACCTGATCGCCTTGTCCGGCAGCAAACCCAGGAGGCACTACCAATTATATCATAACCTCTTCAAACGCCAAGCCACTCCAGCTAATTTTATCCTATTAAACAGGCGGAAGGATTCAGAAGAAAGGTTCTCCCCCAAACGCTTCAATTACCAGTGTCCCTGATTACCATCTCGACAATCCTATATGCTGTAGTTAAATACTTTTTTTTTTATTATTTGCTTAGTGTTGCTTTCTTGATTGAGATGAAAAGCAAGCATTAAGTGCATGTCTTTTCAACTCTAACGAGTGACATTAATAAAGAACGGGGGAGAGAGAAAGAAATCTCTCTTGTTAGGAGCACGGTTAATCAAAGTCAAGTTTAGAACTGTTCAAAGACCAATCGCGTTGGGGGGGGGGGCGGGGGAAATCCGGAACATCTTTCTGCTTATTTAGCAGTCACAGGTAAAAAAAACCCAGTAATTTCAGATGTCACAAGAAAAAGTGCCCCCGCAAAAAAAAAAGTTCGGCAGAGAAGGGTGGAGGGCAGGGTGGAAGGGAGATTATTGTAACATTAGGCGACATGCTGAGTAAATCTAATTGCACTCATAGGTATTGAGAATACTGCAAACCACGCAATTCAGAGCACAATCCTAACCTGGAGTAAGGCCACAGGAGGTGGCCACAGGACTCTTAGCTACAGGAAGTGGGGATGGCATCTGGCCTAAATGCCTTTAAGAGGGGATTGGACCGGGTGCAAGGGAGTGGCAACAGGATGCAAGCACCTTGTTGTCTCGTGCCTCCCTGGGGCACCTGGTGGGCTGCTGTGAGATACAGGAAGCTGGACTAGATGGGCCTTTGGCCTGATCCAGCAGGGCTCTTCTTCTGTTCTTCTGTAGGCCAGCACAATTAGGCCAGCACAGTTTAGCCAGCACAAGGACACCGTAAAGTATGTTTGGACTACTCTCAGAGTCAGAGAGGCCAGCACAAGGACATGTTTAACTGTTTAACTTTATTATTACTATTTGCCTGTAAACCGCTCTGTGAACTTTGTGTTGAAAAGCAGTATATAAATACTATTTGAATGAATCAATGAATGAATGAATGTGCAATCCCCCCGGACTCGGAGAGTGGCCCAAACACACGTTAGTGCGACCTTTGTGCCAGCCAAACCTTGCTGACCTAACTGTGCCGGCCTAACTACAGTTAAGGATACGCTCAACCTGAGTTTAACCAACAGGCAACTTGCCTGGGCTACGTCCTGAAGAGTAGAATGGCTAGCGGTGGGATTATTATAATGCTAGAAACCAGCTGTGCAATTTCAGGATTTATAATCCTGGAGGCCAGGAATGGGATAAGAACATAAGAACATAAGAAGAGCCCTGCTGGATCAGGCCAAAGGCCCATCTAGTCCAGCTTCCTGTATCTCACAGCGGCCCACCAGGTGCCCCAGGAAGGCATGAGACTACAAGATGCTTGCATCCTGTTGCCACTCCCTTGCACCCGGTACCAGTAGCCCACCACCTTTGTAAGGAGGTTGCACAATCCATCATTGCCTATAGCCCACGATGGACCTTTCCTCCAGATATCTGTCCAATCCCCTCTTGAAGGCATCAAGACCAGATGCCATCACCACCTCCTGTGGCAAGGAGTTCCACAGATTAACTACCCGGTGGGTAAAAAAGTACTTCCTTTTATCTGTTTTAACTCTCCCAACCCTCAGCTTTAGTGGATGCCCCCTGGTTCTGGTGTTTTGAGAGAGGGAAAAGAACATCCCTCTATCGACTCTATCCCTTCCATGCATAATTTTGTATGTCTCAATCATGTCCCCCCCTCAGGCGCCTTTTTTCTAGACTGAAGAGCCCCAAACGCTGCAGTCTTTCTTCATAAGGGAGGTGCCCCAGCCCCGTAATCATTTTTGTCGCTCTCTTCTGCACCTTTTCCAACTCCACTATGTCCTTTTTAAGATGCAGCGACCAGAACTGGACACAATATTCCAGGTGTGGCCTTACCATCGATTTGTACAATGGCATGATAATATTGGCTGTTTTATTCTCAACCCCTTTTTTAATTACCCCAAGCATGGAATTGGCCTTCTTAATTGCTGACGCACACTGGGTCGATACCTTCATTGAATTGTCCACCAGCACCCCAAGATCTCTCTCCTGAGCTGTCACAGACAGCTCAGAACCCATTAGCCTATAGGTAAAGTTTTGGTTTTTGGCCCCAACGTGCATCACTTTACATTTGTCTACGTTAAAACGCATCTGCCATTTGGCTGCCCATTCCTCCAACTTGGAGAGATCATTCTGGAGCTCTTCACAATCCTTTCTGGTTTTACCACCCGGAAAAGTTTTGTGTCATCTGCAAACTTAGCCACCTCGCTGCTTATCCCTGTCTCCAGGTCATTTATGAATAAGTTGAAAAGCACGGGCCCCAAAACAGATCCCTGGGGCACTCCAGTTTTCACCTCTCTCCATTGTGAAAATTGCCCATTGACCCCCACTCTCTGTTTCCTGGCCCTCAACCAATTCTGGATCCATAAGAGGACCTGCCCTCTGATTCCCTGACTGTGAAGTTTCTTCAGCAGCCTTTGGTGGGGGACCGTGTCAAATGCCTTCTGAAAATCTAGGTATATGATATCCACAGGTTCACCCACATCCACGTGCCTGTTGACCTTTTCAAAGAATTCCAAAAGGTTTGTGAGGCAAGACCTACCCTTACAGAAGCCATGCTGACTTTCCTTTAGCAGTACTTGTTCCTCTACCTGTTTTAGGATTTTATCTTTGATGAGGCTTTCCACCATCTTACCCGGAACAGACGTTAGGCTGACCGGCCTGTAGTTTCCAGGGTCCCCCCTTCTCCCTTTTTTAAAGATTGGCGTGACATTGGCTATCCTCCAATCCTCTGGCACCGTGGCCGTCTGAAGGGACAAGTTGCATACTCTAGTTAAGAGGTCAGCAACTTCATTCTTTAGTTCCTTAATTACTCTTGGGTGTATACCATCTGGGCCTGGTGACTTATTTAAATGTAGTTTATCAATTTGATCTAAAACATCTTCTTTATTAACCAGTATCTGATTTAGCCCTTCATTAGGAAGGGCTGTTCGGGCTGTGGTATCTGCCCAAGTTCTTCTGCTGTGAAGACAGATGCAAAGAATTCATTCAATTTCTCTGCAATCTCCAAGTCCCCTTTTATCTCCTCTTTCCCTCCCTCACCATCCAGCGGGCCAACCGCCTCTCTGGCAGGTTTTCTGCTTCTAACATATTTGAAGAAGCTTTTATTATTCCCTTTTATGTTGCTAGCCATGCGTTCCTCAAACGCTTTCTTGGCCTCCCGTATCACCTTCTTACCTATCTTTTGCCAGAGTTTATGTTCCTTTTTATTCTCCTCACTGGGGCAAGACTTCCATTTACGGAAAGAAGCTTCTTTGCTCTTTACAGCTTCTCTAACTTTGTTGGTCAGCCATGCAGGCACCCTCCTGGACCTTGTCGAACCCTTTTTTCTTTGCGGTATACACTTCCGCTGGGCCTCTACTACTGTTTTTTTAAACAGCCTCCATGCAGCCTGGAGGGATTGGACTCTTTTTACCTTCCCTTTCAATTTCTGTCTAACTAGTCTCCTCATCTGAGGGAAATCTGCCCTTCGAAAGTCAAGGGTTCTTGTGTCAGATTTGCTCTGCACTCTATCCTGGACATGCATGGCAAAACCAATCGCAGCATGGTCACTGTTCCCCAATGGCTCAGTAACACTTACATCCCTAACTAGGTCCCGAGTACCACACAATATTAAATCCAGAGTCGCCTGTCCTCTGGTCAGCTCCATGACTAGTTGCTCTAAGGCACAGTCATTCAACACATCAAGGAATCCGGTCTCTCTTTCTTGACCAGAGCAGCAGTTGACCCAGTCAATATGAGGATAATTGAAGTCCCCCATGATTACAATCCTGCCTCTCTTGGTCACTGCTCTGATTTGTTTCCTCATTTCAAGATCACCTTCAAGTTTTTGATCGGGAGGACGATAGCACACCCCCATTATTACATTGCTTTTACGGCCTGGCAGTTTAACCCACAGTGACTCCATGGTGGAGTCCGGCCCACCTTCAGTTTCTACTCTGCTGGATTCTATCCCTTCTTTGATATAGATGGCCACCCCTCCGCCAACACGCCCTTCCCTGTCCCTCCTATAGAGTTTATAGCCTGGGATTGCAGTATCCCACTGGTTCTCTGCATTCCACCAGGTTTCCGTTATGCCTACTATATCAATGTTTTCCCTAGCCACCAAACATTCCAGTTCCCCCATCTTTGCTCGGAGACTTCGGGCATTCGCATAATAACACCTATATACGGGGTTCTCTAAGGAGGGACTGTTTTTTGATCTCTTTTCCCCGCCTCTCTTTTTACTGGACAATCTGTCACTTACACTCAGCTTAGAAGTTCTATTTCCTACTCCTCCATTACTCTTTGGTACTCCTCCACCCTCCTCTTCCCGTAGGGATGAGCAGTTCCGAACCGGACGCCACTCGGCTCCTGTCGGCTTTCCCCCAGGGATCAGTTTAAAAGCTGCTCTGCCACCTTTTTAATATTAAGCACCAGCAGCCTGGTTCCATTTTGGTTCAAGTGAAGCCCGAATGTATGGATGTATGGCACCTGATGTCGTACCATTTACCCAGAGGCTCCTGATCCTGCTAAGGCCATATGCAACTTCTGTGCAAGCCACAAGGTGGTTTGGCCATGTCACAAGCAGCCAAATAGCTTTGTTGTATGCACCTTTCTATGCTAAAAGGAACTCAAAGCATCTTCCAGCATCTTCCAGTATTATTGCTCAATACCAAATGAGCAATAATTGAAGATGCTTTGTGTAATGGCCAGTGCAAGGCCTAGTAACTGCCTTACAACTTTTGTACCTGTCAGCAATCTTCTGTGTGTCTCGCAGAGGTGGGGGAGCTGCCTGTGTGCCCATTGAGCAGTTTCCATGAGAAGCAAGAGAAGTTGGACTCAAAACAAAGACTCTAGCCAGCATCCTTGATCGATGTTATGAGAATGGGGCGATCAGATACTGTCCACTTCAAAGCCCCGAACTATGTTTATTCTTTATGTGTACCAGTTAAGCTAGGTACCCTCCTCCCTAACGAGCGGAACATCTCCTCGGTGGCATCAGTCCATTCTGTTATCCATGGCACATGACTAACGTCTTTCATCTGTCACAGGTGCATAACAAGAGGTCTTCTAATGAGAGGAACAACTCCTTCTTGTTGAGATGAAAAGTCTCTTAATGATGTGACCCACATAGTAGTTTGTCATATAACATCGTACTGTCAAATAGTTTGTTTTTACCAATTAGCTCTGATGTCTTGATAAGCAAGCACCTAGCCTATATAAGTTTGCTGTAACTTAGATTAGGGAGCAACTTGACTTCGGATGCCAGCATGCTGCAGTGTCACTCCAAGCCTACTGATAATACTTTTGCTTTGCTTGGTGCTATGAATTTTGCTTTAGACTTAGGAGAAATAAAGTGCCTGACTCTGGACTGAGAATATTCCTTCCTCTGATATATGAAAACAACCCCTGGCCTGCGGCCAGAGCTGCCCGGCTGGAACACTTTGAAAACATGCTCTTTGAAAAATGGTACATAATGATACTTAATAATCGGCATTCATACCAAATATATGGGATCATAAACCTGATAAAATCGCTGAGAACAACCAAGGAACAATCCCTTGGGACTTCAGATTACAGACAGATAAACATCTAGAGCATAATATGCCAGATATAACATTACTTGACAAAATGAAAAATCAAGTTTGGATCATTGATATTGCAATCCCAAGTGACAGTAGATCTCAAGATATTAAGAACTGAGAGTAGAACTTGGGCAACTTTGGGGGAAGAAGTTCCATATTGTGCCAATTGTCCTTGGAACACTTGAGGCAGTGCCTAGACGTCTGAAGAAACACCTTGACATTCAAACAAATGTAGCTTGAAACAGCAAGGGCCCTATGACAATATCTCTGTGATGTTGGCTACATTCCAAACTGTAGACAAGAAGAAGAAGAAGAAGAAGAAGAAGAAGAAGAAGAAGAAGAAGAA
>JAJKFI010000182.1:648161-674536 GCA_029204185.1 Lerista edwardsae | reverse complement strand
AAGAAGAAGAAGAAGAAGAAGAAGAAGAAGAAGAAGAAGAAGAAGAAGAAATCACTACACACCAGCTCCAGAAAGCATCCTTACTTGTGTACTCCCTGAGGCATCTAGTGCTAAAGGACTGGATGGGCCTTTGGCCTGATCCAGCAGTGCTCCTCTTGTTCTTAAGGCCTGGATCAGTGATGGCGAACCTATGACACGCGTGTCAAAGCTGACATGCGACAACGTTTGGGGTGACACACCAGCATTCACTAGTGCCTGACAAAAACTGTGTTTGTTCCACTCATGTTTCATTTTTGTAATCATTTGTTGCTTCTTTATATAATACATAGCACCACACATGATTAAACTGTATTTTTTGTTTAAATGAATGAATGTAAAGAATGATTTTTGTTTGGGAGGGGAGTTGACCCACCAGCAGAGTCAAGTTAAGCATTTTCCTATGCTTTGACACACTATGCCCAAAAGGTTCACCATCACTGGCCTGGATTATAGCTCCCTCCCCCAGACAGGATATTCTGTTTTATTTACCTCATATTTACCTCAGAAATTTACCTCAGAAATTTACCTCAGAATGCCAGATACAAGGGAGTGGCCATAGGATGCAGGCATTTTCTTGTCTTGTGTGCTCCCTGAGGCATTTGGTGGGCCACTGTGAAATGCAGGAAGCTGGATTAGATGGGCCCTTGGCCTGATCCAGTGGGGTCTTCTTATGTTCTCATGTAACAGCACATCTGGGAATATCCCAGGAATATCGCAGGTCCTTGGGAAGGACCTGATATTCAACAGGCCGAATCCAGCCACTAACATCTAGCAGGCTATGCATGAGAACAAAAATAATAATGGTAAAAGGACAATAAAATAAACAGTGGTTTAAGACAGTGGCTCCCAAACAGAATAACCATTAAATTGTTTTTATGTCTGAAATATTTTCTGTGTTACATCTGCTACAATAGACCCTCCCTTAAGCAGCATCTGATGCATTCATAATTTAAATCAATGTTAAAAACTAGGGTTTTGTTTGTTTGCAATATTTTATTCCACGCTTCTCCCCCTAAAGGGGGATTTTAACAGTCCCTCTAAAAGAAAAGTAAGTTTTCTTATATTTAGGAAGACAGCAACTGTCCTTAATCACCCTGATGCAGGATATTTTTTAATGGCTGCTGGTCTCTCTCTCTCTCTCTCTCTCTCTCTCTCTCTCTCTCCTTGAGCGCAATCCTAAACTGGAGTTAGGGCAGCACAGTTAGGCCAGCAAAGTTTGGGCTACCATAAAGTTCCATGTTAGGATTGTGCTCTCTCTCTCTCGCTCTCTCTCACTCACACATTCAAACACACACACACACACACACACACACACACACACACACATACACCATGACTCTATGTAAGTTTTCCTATTGACAGGAAAACTGTGAATATTGCTTATAACTGAATTTGAGATTTGTGGCAACCCATTTTATTATTACATTATTTTTAAAATATTTTTTCATGCCACTTTTCAACAAAATATTGCAAGCATAGCAAAATAAGAGAAAAGCTAGTTCCCTGTCTGAGAGAGAGAGAGAGAGAGAGAGAGAGAGAGAGAGAGAGAGAGAGATTCGGGTTAATCTCCTCTGACAGGTACCCAAAACTGAGGGTGAACGTTTAGTCTCCTTGGTTTTAGCTACGAGTTCACCCCATATCGGCCGGCGTTTGCTCTGCCTCTCCCCTGTTGTCAGTGGGACATCGGTTATCTCAAAACAATCTGGCCTCTGACAATGCAGTCGCTGCAAAGTGAAGCTGCCGCTACCCCTACTGGGGCCCATTTTCTCAACGTTTTCACAAAGCTTAAGCAGTTGGCCGAAGTGTTCAGGGCCATTAGCAGCTCAGAGCACACCGGCCCTCTTTGCTGACAGAAAACAACATGGAGTTTAAGGAACCAGATTTCAGCGATGGGTAAAACACAAAGGAAGAGGGTTTCCCCTCACACCAGAGGACACTCCCTGCATCTTCGACCACTGCTGTTCCAAGCAGGGCCGGCTCTAGGACAAGTGGGGCCCAATGGGGGCATTCTTGCAGGGCCCCCCATTCATCAAGAACAGTACTTCGAGTGCCACATGTGGCACCTGGAAATAGTTGGTGGTGATTACGTCACTGCCAACAGTCTCCAGGAGGCCCATTTTGAGGCAGAGGCAGGGGGGAAGGCCCAAGGTGAAGCTGCTCTGCTCGCCCCTCTGATTTACAGTTCATAGAGGTCCGGCGTGGGGCCCCCCAAAGCATGGGGCCCAATGTGGTGATATTGGTCACATTGGCTTAAGGCTGGCCCTGGTACCAAGTTTCTGTTTCCTATAGAAAGCACGTACACAGGGTTTGAAGGCCCCTTCCGTGGCAATTCTGGGGCCCATTGCCTCTGAACATCCAGACAAAGAGCTCATTACCCCTCCTCTCTGTAGCTCCATCCCTTCCATATCCATACTGAAAGTGAAGCTACTTCATGTTGCCTACACTGTCTTACTCACCCCAGGAATGGCTATTCTTCCTTTGTAGGCCACTTCGGAGCTCTTCCAGTGTGCTTTCCACAGGATCCCACATGAAGCAGAAGAGGACTCCAGAGGGGAAGTGTGACATTACAGCTTCCTTTTCTTAAGTGCAAAATTTGAATCCGAGTGAGCTCCCTTGCAGGGCTGGTGTTGGAATGAACACAATGAAGGTCATAAAATTCCTTGCAGAGGTAGAACCCTGTATGTCAGTGATTCTCAAACTTTAACATCGGGGCCCACTTTTTAGAATAGCAATCTGTCCAGGACCCACCAGACGTGATGTCATAGCCAGAAGTGTTGTCATTGTGACACCAGAGCCTGCTGCTTTCCTGATTATGTAGCAATGTTGGGTGATTTCTCAGCCATTTTCCAACAGCAAAGTGAATCAGAAAGAGAAAAAAAAAAAGCCTAATTACAACCTTGGCACAAGCAAAACAATTACGCAGCCTTCCCCCTTTCCAGCATCCCATCTTCTCATGTTTCCAGTATGGCTGCTCTAGGTGCTTCACAACCCACCTGAAATTGGTTCGAGACCCACTAGTGGGTCCCGACCCACAGTTTGGAAACCATTGCTGTATGCAATATGAATCAGACACTGGCTCCCTCAGGGCCAAATCCAGCTTCCTAGGGGTACCCCTCTTCAAGGGAAAAGAGGGGCAGGCATGAGCATCAGACTCTGTGACACAGGAACCTGGCAGGAGGCTCCTTCACCCCTTTGGCTAGGAGGCAGGCTGCCTCTGTGTTCTTGAACCAGGGTTCCCAGAAACCAGACTACAGAAAGCTGGGCGGACTGTGCTTTGAGGGCACCACCTACCAGCCAGTGGATGCTCTCAGTTCTCTAACTCCTAAAGCCAATCCTAGCAGGCTCTGGAAATCCCCAGATGGGGAAATGGGAAGTGGTTTTTTGTGAAGTTAAGTCAGTATCCAAGTGTCTGCTTCTGAACATCAATGACTGTTCTAGGACTCACAAGAACATAAGAAGTGTCTTGCTGGATCAGGCCAAAGGCCCATCTAGTCCAGCTTCCTGTCTCTCACAGGGGCCCACCAGATTCCTCAGGAAACACATGAGACAACAAGATGCCTGCATCCTGTGGCCACTCCCTTATATCTGGCATTCTGAGGCAAATATGAGGTAAATAAAACAAAATTTGCTATCCTGTCTGTGGGGAGGGAGCTATAATAACTTAGAACCCAATCTGGGCCTTAAGAACATCAGAAGAACCCCACTGGATCAGGCCAAAGGCCCATCTAGTCCAGCTTCCTGTATCTCACAGTGGACCACCAGATGCCTCAGGGAGCGCACAAGACAACAGGCCATCTGCATCCTGTGGCCACTCCCTTTTATCTGGCATTCTGAGATAAATTTCTGAGGTAAAATTCTGAGGTAAATATGAGGTAAAAAAAAAACCAGAATTTGCTATCCTGGCTGCAGAGAAGGAGAAGAACATAAGGAGAGTCCTGCTGGATCAGGCCAAAGGTCCATCTAGTCCAGCTTCCTGCACCTCACAGTGGCTCACTCAAGTCTTCTGTATGTACTATACCTGCTTCTGACCCCCATGGGCTTACAGCCAGTGCCCGTCTGCCCCCAAACCTGGCTGCCAAGGCCCGACACCTGCCTGCTACACCGGTTGCCGGCCAGAGATATAGAAGCACCAGCTTCCCTGCAGCCTCCTCTTGTTTTTCCCACTCTGCTCATAAACAGCGGTAGTATATTAATATGTTCCCTCTCCATCCTCATTAGCATTGTGAGCCAATTGTGCTGGGCTAATATTGAGAAGCCTGGTGGAAGAACATGTGATGTGCAGAAAATGGGCAGTTTAATAAGAAAAGAATAGTGTGACTTGGATTTTTTTTTATTTTCTAAATTGCCATTTCACTGGAGAATTATTGCACGATTTGTGTATAATTTGGCAGACCTGGTTATTTAAATATAAATGGAGAAAACATGTAATTCCTTACAGTGGCTATCTTCCTCATGGCTTGTGCATCTCCATAATTTTTAATAGTGCAATAAACAAAAGATTAAAAAAAACCCATCTCTAAGCCACACACTAGTCAAAAGAAGATAATTGGGCCTGTATGTGTTTATTGTAATTTGAATGTGCTTCAATTAACTTTGCTTCCTATTTGTGAGTTCTGTTTTGTTTTTCAAAAGAGGAAACTTAAATTGGATTTTGTTGTATTTTGTGGATGTGTGAAATTTGTTTCCAGTGTAATAACAGTGGGGAGAGGGGGAAAATGCCACCCCTTCTTTGTTGACTCCATTACAGGTCCATTCTTCCCAAGAGGCCAGCTGTAGCTCTGTATTCCCAACAACTTTGTCTTTCTCCGGAAAAACATTGTGTTGCTCACACAGTTCTTTTTTACATCGTATCTGGGGACTGCCCAATTGTTCTCTTGGAACGATGCTTTCTGGTTGATTTTAGTTTGAGGTTTTTAACTTTTTCCTGTATACCATCCTGGACAGTAGTGGGATCTAATATAAATGATTTAGCAAGGGGAACTCACTTTTGATTGGCACTTGTGTCAGGACCCGCCCACCGGAAGTGATGTCATAGCCGGAAGTGATTTTGTGGGTTGTTTTTACTGCTGAGGGAGGGAGGGGGGACGGGGAGAACGAGGGGGAATGGGGAGAAGGCAGGCCACGCTGCGGAGGGAGCCTGGGCCTACCTGCTGCCGTCTCCCGCCACCGCCGCTGGGCCGCTGCCGGTCTCCCACCGCCTCCAGTTCAAATGTTGCAGAACTGGGGGTGGAGCTTGTGCACAACCGAAGAAAAACAATGTAAAAAAAAACATGGAGAAAAAAATAGCCAGAAGCCAGCCGACGTCAGCGAGTGGGCGGAAACGTCAGCAAGTGGGCGGAGCCAGCCAACGTTCCAACAAGTGGAACTCCGTCCCCCCGCGTTCCCCCTCAATCCCACCACTGATCCTGGACAGTTTGTGGTGGTGGTGGTGGTTTTGGGGGAAGAGGTTTATAACTCTTCAAATAAATGAAGAAATAAGTACATTGACTTTAGAAGTACAAGCAAAGGAGCAAATACTGTTTGATACGACTGACATGTTTACAAGGAAACTGGTCTGCGTTGTTTCTCTCAATAGAATTCGGCCAGAATGGCATGCTGTCTCCGTGGGCTGCTACGGAAAGCTGGATGGTGAAGGAGAACTTCAGATTTGCCCAGCACCTGAATACCCCTCCCCTGGCTGAATCCAGAGGCAGGGCACCTCCTCATACATTTGTTTGTGAGAATTCCCTCCCCGCCCCAACATGTATGGACTGCCCCACTGATTCCACTGATGGGGCCCCACAAGAACTGATGTGATGAGTGTAGGATGCAATCCTAACCTGTGCTGGAACAGGCAAATCAACTGGCCTGCACTGTATCCAGCGCAAGTTAGGAGTAGGCTGGAGCACAAATCAGAGTAAGGGGATTTTATTCTGCTTACATCATGTTGCACACTAGCCAGCCCAAGTGGGCTACTTGGATCAGCGCCTGCGATTTCATGGGCACAAATCTGAACAGCCTGTGTAACTCCAGTTGGGACACGGAAGTAGGTTAGGATCTGACCTTGGTCACCCAGGTAGGTCCCACCCCCCTCCCAGGTACAATCTACCTCCCGGACTGCCTTCTCCCGCCCTCCACCCACCTTCCCCCGCCCCACACCTCTTCCACTCTGCCCTTTTGTCATTCTCTCCCATTCCCAGCACTGACCTGCCCAGGCTGGTACAAACTCAGTTTGCTCCAGTGCTGGCCCAATTTATGTGTCTATGCACTCACCCACCTACTCCTGAGTAGCTGTTTGCTGTAACACTCCTGAGCCAACACAAGGTGCTGGCTTGGGGGAGGGGAGGTAGGAGTGTGCTGCCCCAAAAAGGATGTCGAAATTCAGTTGTGAGTAGTAGAGGGGGAAAAATAACTGTCAGGGCAGCATCTCTTCAGAGAAAAACACAAGGCATCATGAACATAAGAACATCAGAAGAGCCCCACTGGATCAGGTCAAAGGCCCATCTAGTCCAGCTTCCTGCATCTTGTAGCGGCCCGCCAGATGCCTCAGGGAACACACAAGACAACTAGATATGTGCATCTCGTTGCCACTCCCCTGCATCCAGCATTCCGAGGTAGCCTACTTCTAAAAGTATGGAGGTTTTAAAGGCACCTAGGCCAGACACATTTGCCATGGTGTGAGCTCTGTGAGGTCTGCCAACTGGAAGAAAAAGCCTTTTTGTGGCTGCTTTCATTAAACGGGTGTCTGGCCAATCTACTACTAATTACTACTACTAGTACTACTACTACTTAGGGTTACCAGATACAAACTGGGACAGAGTGCCTCAGAGGCAGATCCAAGGGAGGGCAAAGCTCTAAGTTTTGCAGGAAGCCTTACCTTGCAGTGGAAATCACTCCTCTCCTGCACTGTTTTAGCCAATCCTCAGAGGGAAAAGCAACATCTTGGCGTTGCTTAGTGGCTACAGCAGCAAGGGAGAGGAGGGATTTACATGACAGGGTAAGGCTCCTTGCAACACTTAGAGCTTTGCCCTCCCTGTAGATCCGCCTCTGGAGTGTCTATACCTTTAACCATTGCATAGAAGAGGGAATTTGGGCAGGTGCAGCTTTTGAAACCCTTCCATGATGAGCTGCACCTGCCCAAATTCCCTCTTCTATACAATGGTCAAAAGTTTAGGCACTCTGCCCCAGTTTGAATCTGTTAATCCTACTACTAATTAATCAGATATCTTCCAGTACATTCTGACCTATCACTGACCTGCCTCTGCCCTCATTGTGGCACAACTTCTGTTGCTATCTGGGTACAATTGAAAATATAAATTTTAGCATGAACAACTTAGAGACTATGTAAGGACTATTGTTTCCCCAGAGCAACGAGGTTGACTCCCTACCCCATTGCTACTGTGGCACATGCCCTGAGCTAGCATTGAGAACCATCAATGGGACCTCACAGCAGTCACTCTCTATGGTCTCAAGAAGTTCAGTCTCAGTCATGAAATTGACTCGAAGGCAAGCAGTTTCTGGTTAGACTATATCATGCAAATTCTCACAGCCCAGTCCTTATTAACCCCCAGCCCCAGGATACAGCCACACCAACGGAGTGCGTGCCACATCCTATGGTGGGGGGACAGTCACCGAGATCTCCTCATAATAAGGGAACTTTCACTCCTGCCCCAATGGGTCTGAGTCAAAATTTCCAACCTAAATTGTACAACCCCATCCCGCTTGGTTAGGGCTTCTTTCTCCTACTTGCATTAGTTAGATAGGTTGATCCCAACCAATCAGGAAGCATGTAGTGAATGTTATGATGTCATAATGCTCCATAGCCAATTAGAGTTGATTAATATGTGCTGACATTCATGAAAATGAAGAGAGACTGAGAACAATGCTAGTTGAATGTGTCAACTAGGTATCACTTAATAGCTATTGTGATATCACCGTGCAACATCCGTAGCCGTCAGACTTGGATATGTCAGGTCGGATCCAATTCAGACTGCCAAGCCAAATATGCCAATTCAAAGTGAGGGCAATGCTTTCTGAATAGCAATTATTGAACACTTGACACAAGGGGCATTGTTTTTTGACACTGCCCAAAATGCTTATGAAAGTGAGGGAGCAATTCAAAAGCACCCTTGGGCCAACACATGTGTGTGGCATTGGCCCAATGTTGTCGTGAAAGTGCTGTAACCAGTGATGTCATGCAGGGGGTACACGGGGGTACGCGAGTACCGGTTCCTAGGATTACGGCTGGCCCCGCCCATTCGCCCGCCCACTCGTCGACTCCGCCCCCTGCAACGTTTGAATTTCCTGCATGTTTGAGTTGCCTGCATGTTCTCAGAGCCAGGCAGGCAGGCAGCAAGCAGAGCCTTGCCTTGCCTTGCCTTGCCTTGCCACTGAAAAATGAGCTGCTCAGGGGTTGCTCTCGAATAATTTTGGAACTTTTGGGTCACTTTAACATGATGCCAGGCCTCCTTAACATGTTCTGGGGGTGCTGTGGAATACTGTTGCAACTGTTGGGTCAGTTTAAAATTGTCTGAGGCCTCAAAAAGGGCTTTTTTCATGTCACTTCCTGCCAAGACATCACTTCCGGCTTATGACGTCACTTCCGGTGGGCAGGTCCCGACATGTGCCAATCAGAAGTGAGTACCTGTTCTTAAATCATTTAGATGACACCACTGGCTGTAATGCATGTAGCACAGTTGCGAAGGAGCAGGCAGCCAGTAAGCAGCTCCTGTGCAGGCCAAGTTCTGCCAGTGCAGGAGCTTTCCTGGGTGGGGGGAAGGCAGAAGGGGAGAGGAGCAGGGGGAGGAGAGGGGGTACTTTTTTAAAATACTTTTTTACCCAGCAGGTAATTAATCTGTGGAACTCCTTGCCACAGGAGGTGGTGATGGCATCTGGCCTAGATGCTTTTAAAAGGGGACTGGACAGATTTCTGGAGGAAATGTCCGTCACAGGCTACAGGCCATGATGGTTAGTGCAACCTCCTTACTTTAAAGGTAGGCTACCTCGGAGTGCCGGATGCAGGGGAGTGGCAACAGGATGCATGCGTCTTGCATATTCCCTGGGGCACCTGGTGGGGCCGCTGTGAGATACAGGAAGCTGGACTAGATGGGCCTTTGGCCTGATCCAGCAGGGCTCTTCTTATGTTCTTATTGTTCTCAGTCTCTCTTCATTTTCATGAATGTCAGCACATATTAATCAACTCTAATTGGCTATGGAGCATTATGACATCATAACATTCATTACATGCTTCCTGATTGGTTGGGATCAACCTATCTAACTAATGCAAGTAGGGCTCATCTTATGTTCCTGTGGGCAGGGCAGCCTGGGGAGGGGGGTGGAGTCCAGAAGCAGCTGTTAGGCTGCATCGAAACCCCTGCCCCTGGGCCGCAGAGCCACATTTTGGGCCGTCACGGCATGCTCAGACATGTGCCTGATAAACAGCAGGCGCAGATCTGAGCAGGCACATCAGGGCGGCTGGGGCTTTTACCCCAGAGTAAGGAGGTAACATCTCCTTGCCCCACGGTGAGCTCCAAAGGCAGCAAAACTGTGCTGGAAACAGTGCAGACCAGCTAGCCCGTCTGTTGCAGCGCAGGTTAGGATTGTGCTGTATTTTTGGTTCTATGTTAGGTTCAATAATACACACTTTGAGTTTGAGACATTCACCAGATGGATAGTCACAAGCATGCCTCTAGCAAATTACAAAGCGCGCACACGCGCACGCACACACAAATCTCAGTACAATACACTGGTTCTTCAGAACTGCACATTCACACCTATCAAACCATTAAAGCAATGCTATCCTAGTTGCGTTAAGTTGACAGTACAGTTAGAGAAATGAAAGGCTTTTGACTCCTTGCGGAGCCTGTTCCGTCCAATCACAAGCCTCACCCTATGTGTGAAACACCCCTGCATACATAAATATCGTTGCAGTTTAAATGGTGCAAACTGGAAAACACTTGCATAATTCAATTCATATATGTACATCAATCCCACTGAACTCAGTGGGCTTACTCCCCACGAAATATGCTTAGAGTTGCATGCAGCCTTAATGTAGAAGGCCAGCATTAAGAATCTGCTATGGAAAAAGATGAAGAATGTTACCAACTACTAACGTCCTGTATTCTTTTTTTTTTTTTAATATTCTAGCAAGAGATAGGAGCTAATTTGCCGTGCCCAGGAACTTTAAAAAAATCGGGTGGAAATGGGGGGGGGGGGAGAGAGAGAGAGAGAGAGAGAGAGAGAGAGAGAGAGAGACTGTATTGACTAATTATACATACTGAAAAGATTTTGGTTTATTGCAAGATGATCCTTGTGATATGCTAATCCGTGTTTTTTTTCCGTCCTCGGTGCTGCCCGAAGCTTGTCTCTCCTTCTCCCCCTCCCAAACTGTATGACAATAAAAGTTGCAGCCACAAAGGGAATAAAATGGGCAGTTGAAGGAGGCATATAGCTGGAACACATGGCCGGCCTTTCCTGCCCCCTCGCCTTGCGGTTGTCCTTTTGTGCGTCCCGGTTTACTATCCTGAAGTCAATAGGCAAAATCCAGCCACCTTCGCAACTTAGTATGACACTCGAGGCCCCTCTCTTTGCATTCATGAATAGTCAGCGAGCAGCAGACAAAATAGAACTAATCTTTTTTGACAGAATTGTTCAATTTCAGAAAGAAGGCTTTGAGAAGATCAGGCGGGCATTTGCGGGGGGACGAGGGGAACAATGAGGCACGATCCGCCGGCTGCTGTTCTGATTGTTTTACAAAAGCATGGATCATGCACTTTGTTTTTAAAGGGAAAAAAAAATGTCTGATTGACCAGGTTCAAGAAAATATATCCCCAAAGTCGGAAGGCTCACAAACTTACGGAAAGTGTTTGTGGCCTTCGATGGCAAAATATTTTTGGAAGATTTTTTTTCTTTAAGTAGCCAGTGATTGCACCATCTTGATTAGTTAAATATACACACAGAGAAGCGATGAAACTGTTTGAAATATTGTGTATTTCTTGCCCGATCTTCTCTAAAAAGTCCTCTTTCCTTTGCCAGTGCCATTTCTCTTTCCGAGTTTAATTCCAAACTGGGTTTTTTTCCCCCAGCAATTTTGTACACAGATTTTTTTTATGTCAAAGGAAAAATGCACCATCCATTCACAAGCCAGGGATGACGTTAAAAAAAATAAAAGATATTTTTGTCCTCTTCATGCAAGTGCTATCTCAATTCATATACAGAGGAAGGAGAGACACACACAAAAAGGGAAAAAGAAAAAAAAATCCTAACCAATGCATGGGCAAAAACCCAGAAGTTAGCAGCATGGTCCATGCAGCTGCAACATTGCATTTCAAATTCAGTTTACTCATAGGACGAGGGCTAATCCTGCCCCCGTAATTCCCTACAGCCAAAATCTGCCCCCTCCCTGAGTGACAGTGCAATGCAAAGACACTACCATGCTTATCTCGCCTTACCAGATGGCCGACTTGGATCAATGCACACATGCCACGATCAATGAGAGCGATAAAGAATTAGGAAAACAGTGGTACATGCTCCCAGAAAGCTTGTACACTGCATAATTATTTTATGATTCTACACATGGCTACATGTGATACTGGAGTCGAGAAGGAAAGGATAATTAGAGAGCCAGGAAGAATTTTTGTACCATGCCACACATTGTCAGTCAGCAGTTTTCACTCCGTTACATTCAATTCTTTCCCTGCCTTTTTTTTTTTTTTACTTTTCCCTCCATTTTTTTTACAAATGGAATTTTTGGGGAGAATATGGACTGTTCTCAAGAGGGACTGTTGCTGCTTTCAATGCACAAGTTGCAGGTGGGTGGGTGGGTGGGCGAGTGGGTGTTGTTGCCACGTGCATGTAGGCAAAAGAGCAGCAACATGTCCCCAAAAAGAGCACCCATTTACCCAACGTTGAGAGTCTTTCCCCCAATTCTACCACCCACCAGTTTACATGATGCAGTGCGGCTAATGGAGCACAAGAAGCATTCTATGGTGAGGCTTTGAAATGAGGCTGACGAAAAGGCTTTGGTTCTCCATTCAAAGACAGTGTTGATGGTGCCCCCACTCTCTGAGTTATGGTGGGTGGCAATGAGAGGGGAGCTTCTCAACTGCAGTGCCTAGGTTGTGGAATTCCCACCAAAGAAATGTTTATCTCCACCCAGTGACGTTGCTATGGGTGGTGGTGGTGAGTTAAGTACTGCAGGTGCCTCAATGCTCCTCCTGGAAGCAGCCCATCCCACCTGCCTTCAGAGCCATCTCAGGCA
This sequence comes from Lerista edwardsae, assembly GCA_029204185.1. Lineage (NCBI taxonomy): Eukaryota > Metazoa > Chordata > Lepidosauria > Squamata > Scincidae > Lerista > Lerista edwardsae. The sequence continues at coordinate 662,259 of JAJKFI010000182.1, read as the reverse complement.
ACGATGTCTTGGTGAAAAACCAACAGTGCCCATGCCAGGTTCCTGGGGCAGAGCCCTGCAGTGAGCTCCCATGATGACCTAGTGATTGTTACCATTGTCACAAGTAGTGAGGTCATCCTGGCCAGGTGGGCCCCTGATGCTCTAGTGCCTGACCTGGCCAATCTCTGAGGCCACCCCTGACAGTTACGATTCTGTTTTGTTGTTAGTTGTTCAACAATGTTGAATACTGAAGGGATAGAGTCGATAAAGGGATGTTCGTTTCCCTCTCTCAAAACACCAGAACCAGGACCAGGGGGCATCTGCTAAAACTGAGGGTTGGGAGAGTTAAAACAGATAAAAGGAAGTACTTTTTTACCCAGCGGGTAGTTAATCTGTGGAACTCTTTGCCACAGGAGGTGGTGATGGCATCTGGTCTGGATGCCTTTAAGAGGGGATTGGACGGATTTCTGGAGGAAAAGTCCATCGTGGACTATAGGCAGTGATGGATTGTGCAACCTCCTTACATTGGTGGTGGGCTACTTCAGAGTACCGGGTGCAAGGGAGTGGCAACAGGATCCAAGCATCTTGTCGTCTCGTGCTTCCCTGGGGCACCTGGTGGGCCGCTGTGAGATACAGGAAGCTGGACTAGATGAGCCTTTGGCCTGATCCAGCAGGGCTCTTCTTATGTTCTTATGTAACATTTGTCATTATAAACCACCTTGGGTGATTTCCCAATGAAAGACTAGATAAAAACAAGCTGCCAGCATAAATGAATGTCAGTCGGAGGAATTAAGGACTGCCAGGAAAGGGGCTGGCGGTCCATTAGGTATGTCCCCCATGGACAAACTCTTGAAAATGCTCTTCTATGTCCCACACCATCTCCTTTTGGACAAGATGCCGGTCATGCCGCCTCTCCTGTTTTCATGCTTTCCTCCACCCCCTGATGTATGAATGATTTCAAAAAGTGATTTTTGAGAGCTGGTATTTATAAAAGCTGAGACATCACCCTGCCAACAAAGGTTCGCCTAGTCAAAGCGATGGTTTTCCCAGTAGCAATGTATGGCTGTGAGAGCTGGACCATAAGAAAGGCAGAGCGCCGAAGAATAGATGCTTTTGAATTATGGTGTTGGAGAAGACTCTTGAGAGTCCCCTGGACTGCAAGGAGATCCAATCGGTCAATCCTCCAGGAAGTCAAGCCTGATTGCTCCCTGGAAGGACAAATGCTGAAGCTGAAGCTCCAATACTTTGGCCACCTGATGAGAAGAGTGAACTCTTTAGAAAAGACCCTCATGCTGGGAAAGATTGAAGGCAAAAGGAGAAGGGGGCGACAGAGGATGAGATGGTTAGAGAGTGTCACCGAAGCGATGAACATGAAATTGGGCGAACTCCGGAAGCTAGTGGAGGACAGGGAGGCCTGGCGTGCTGTGGTCCAGGGGGTCGCAAAGAGTCGGACACGACTTAGCGACTGAACAACAAACAACAACATTTATAAAAGAGCCCACTCCTATGCAGGTGAGAAATAGGTTCCATTATAGTCAATGTGGCATACTCCCAGGCAAGTGCGGATAGGATTGCAGCCTTATTTATTTACTCACTCAATGTATAACCTGCCTTTCTCCCCAAAGGGCACCCAAGACAGCTCACAACATATTAATACGTACAGCATACATTAAAATACAAAAAAACCCTTATAAAATACATTTAAAATCGCCATATTAAAAGCCAGCCAGTGGCAAACATGAGCAATAGAAACCATAGGTTGTAAAAACCTCATATAATTAATAAAGGTCAATGAGCACCAGTCCTCACCAGCAGATTAAAAACCCTACTGGGTTCTGAATACTTCTTGAAAAGAGAGGTATTCAGGCCTCACTGCAAGACTTCTAATAAAGGAGCCATTCTCAACTCAAAGGAAAGGGCGTTCCAAAGAACAGGTGCCACTACCGAGAAGGTCCTAGTTTGGGTCACTGTCTCCCTAACCTCTCGCAATAGTGGCATTTACAGAAGGGCTGGAGACAAAGCCTAAGCCATGAAGGGCTTTAAAGGTCAAAAGCCAACACCTTGAATTGGGCCTGGAACTGAACGAGGGACTAGTACAGCAGCCAAAGCAGGGGTGTGACCAGCGGCGTCATGCTGCCGGAACGCTGGGCAGGAGGAACGGGTGAGCGGCAGCCCGCCCGTTGCGTACCGCTCCGTTTCGCCATCTTCCCTGCCCCCGCGGACAGGCGGCGGACCGAACGGACGGGCAGCCAATGACGCGTAAGTCCCGTCCAAGCCCCGCCCAGCGTTCCGGTAGTCAATCCCCAGATCCCACTACTGCCCCCACCCTACAATCAGGAAATGACTCTCTGCAGATTTTCCCACTGTGCAGAGTGTGCCACAATGTCTCTCCTTGTCTGCAAATGATGCACGGGTATCATGGCATCACAGGGCTTGCTGTAGTCTTGAGGGATTTACAGGGAAGGCAGGACACCCCCCACAAGAGTGGGCTGTGAGCCCCAGTTTAAACCACATCCTTCTTGACGGAGTCTGAGCCCTATTTGGACTCAAGCAAGATGTTTTGCACAACCCGGCCAGAGCACCAACTGCCATTTTACTCTCTCCCTTTCAATCCTTCACCCCTTCCCTACTTTGGCCAAATCCGATTTGCTTAAGAACTGCAGTTCTTTTCAGGAACGCTTACTCATTAGTAAGACTGAAAGAAGAGAAGGAAGTGGCTGGTGCCCTCCTTCTCAAGCCCTTTAGATGCTTTCAGACCTTCAACTGAAGATCCCATTTGACCTTGTGGATTTGGAAGACAGAGTCTGAAATTGGGATTAGATGGTTTTTGTGGGCTGTTACTTGATGACAATCGTCATGTTTCCTTAGAAGCCTCCTGGCAGTGGTGGACTATCTATAATGTGTGGGGTGGTGTCTGCTATGGGTGCCTTTGGTGGGGCGGGTGCTCGGATGAAGGAGAGCAAGGATAACCAAGAGCGCAGATCGGCCCCCTCACCAGCCCCTGCGTCCATTTTGTTCCAAAATGGAGCCATTCTGGATGCTGCAGTGTGGGGCGAGGTGGAACAGGGGGCAGGGCAGTGGCGCTAGGGGAGCAGTGGAGCAGGGGGTGATTTGCCCCCGGCGCCACCAGAGCCCGTTATGGCTCTGCCTCCTGGAATGATACTGTGAGATGACAGGAACCTCTGAGAAGGGGTTCTTCACCAGCACTGGTCAGAGCTGGTGGGTTTTGTTCAGTGATGTCATCCGGGTGCACCAGGAACCAGAACGCCCGGATGATTGACAGCCCTCTGCCCCTATGGCGGAGGGCTGCCACGCCTCCCTGCACCTCACTGTGCCCGAATCGCTCCATTTCAGAGCGATTCAGGACATGAGGGAGGGCCGGCTGGCCCAGGAGCAGCTCGCCCGTCCTCCGGAGAGGCGGCGTGGCCCGGGCCCGTCCACAGAACTGGCAGAACGGCGTACCAGGCCGTTCCGCCTGGATGACGCCACTGGTTTTGTTCCTAGCCTCCTTTCACAGAGGGCCTCCCACCCAGAGGCGTCATGCAGCCAGAATGCTGGGTGGGAGGAACGAGTGAGCGCCACCCTCCCCGTTGCGTACCGCCCCGTTTCGCCATCTTCCCCGCCCCCACGGGGGCAGGGAAGACGGCGAAACGGAGCGGTACGCAACGGGCAGGCTGCCGCTCACCCGTTCCTCCCGCCCAGCATTCCGGCGGCATGACGCTGCTGCTCCCACCCACCCCCAAATACCACTTCAAGTGAAGTTTCAGCCCAATCCAAAAACACACAACTGGAGAGCAACAGAGCCAGAGACTCTCATGAGGCAAGGAGCCTGACTGAACATCTGCCCCGGCCCCAGAGGTGTGCGGTCCCGCCCCAGGTCGCTTGCGCAGGCTGTCCAAACAGCAATGTTTGGTTCTCCTTGCTCTCTTTGAGAATTTCTAATCCCCTTAAGCATCCCCTGAGCACTTGCCCAATTCAAGGCGATCCCCTCCCCTAAATCAAATCCCTTTTAGTGGAGAGTTTTACATCCTTAAACCACAGAGGCTTTTCGGGGGAAGAAATATTGGTGCGCTCTCCCCGTCATATACTTAAAACACATGCTATTTGTTTTTGCTCTCCCTTCTGCAAAAAAGGACATTTAATATGTACAATAGAATTAATAGGGATGGAATGTGTACAGGACTTACATTCAATAAAACCCCACACTTCCACAAAACAAAGGAGCAGCTGTGAACACGCCGAGCCGGCCCGATATTTTTCACTCGCGTTTGCTGAAAGATTTGCTCTGCAAAGTTTTATCTAATTTCTCATTCATTCAATTAAGCAGGGAGATAAAATGAACTGATCTCAAGAGATTAGGAGGAAAACTATGTTTAGCTCATGCTTGGGGTTGCTATCAAGACGGTCTTGAGTTTCAAGATTAGAGGCAGACACTCGGTCATTAAGAGAGGCATCCTGGAGGGTGCTGAGCAGGTTCCAGCCCCCTCAGAATTCATTGGCATTGGAAGGGACTCCAAGGAATGCCCTGATGTGTAGTGGCTGGACCACGGTGGTGGCTGGTGAACCAGGAAGACACTGGCTTGTAGGAGCACATGGTATTGGCTTGAGGCTGGATTGGACTAGCAGGGTCTACTTTGACAGCAGCTCTTTGGGATCTCCAGCAGGGGTTTTCCCCAGACGCACAGAGGACATTGCAGCTGGAGACTGAACCTGGGATTCCCCACCTGCTATGACACAAGGACATTTTGATGAAGCTCTTTCCCGGCTTGCTGCTTGAGGTGCTTTTCGGTGAAGGTTGAGGATGTGTTCTTGTGTATCCACAATACATGCTCTGCCCCTGAGCTATGGCTCCATTTTGAACTCCCCGCAGCCACAAACATAGGCCACTGTTGTCCAACCTCAGCCCTTCTGAGAGAGAGATCTTGGGGTGCTGGTGGACAATTCAATGAAGGTGTCGACCCAGTGTGCGGCAGCAATTAAGAAGGCCAATTCCATGCTTGGGGTAATTAAAAAAGGTGTTGAGGATAAAACAGCCAATATTATCATGCCATTGTACAAATCGATGGTAAGGCCGCACCTGGAATATTGTGTCCAGTTCTGGTCGCCACATTTCAAAAAGGACATAGTGAAGCTGGAAAAGGTGCAGAAGAGAGCGACAAAAATGATTAAGGGGCTGGGGCACCTCCCTTATGAAGAAAGACTGCAGCGTTTGGGGCTCTTCAGCCTAGAAAAAAGGCACCTGAGGGGGGACATGATTGAGACATACAAAATTATGCATGGAAGGGATAAAATCGATAGAGAGATGTTCCATATATTCCCAGCAGATGTGGCATGCTCCATTTCCCCACCATTGACATTTCAGGGTGGCAAGGAAATACAAGGCAGTGCGACATGGCAACCAGGGGTCAGTTCTTCCAGTTCAGTGGCTCCCAACTTAGGGGGCAGGGCCCCCAAAGGGGTTGTGAACCATTTTTCAGGGGGGTCGCAAAGACCTTGGGGCAGCCATCTTAAAAAAAGCTGGACACCACCATTTGGAAGCTTCATTTTGGCTACGGTAGGAGGTCTAGTCAAAGGGCAGGAGGTCTAATTGAGAGGGTAAAAACCGCTGTCGTGCCCGAAGATAAGATCCGAAGGTCGCCAGTTTGAGAGCACCAGAAGTTTCCGTAAGCGGCAGACCTTGAGAATGTGGCTGATAAGACCTGAGCTGAGCTGTCTCCAGCTGCCTGTGGGAGAGGAGTTGTGCTGGGCCAGCTGTTTCTTTGGTGAGAGCAAAGAAGCTGTTTATCAGCCGGCGGGAAGGCGATCGTGCGGCCTGAAGGAAAGACTGGACTGTGAAAGTTTTCATTTGAATGTAGTAGTTCTTGAAAGATAGAACTTCTTTGTGATTTGTAAAACCCCTCGGGGTTAGAAAAGCCTGCCTATGTGAACCACCTTGAATTAAAGTCAAAGGAGCAATCTAATGACCAAGAAAGGCGGTATATAAATACCGGTATTATTTTTATTTTTATTATTTCCCTATCAAACTGCCTCAATGCTTGTGGCTGTGAGGGAAATGACCCTTGCTATGGACTCGTCTTGGTGTGTACCTAGGCATGTGATGAAGTCTCCCCTGGGTCTCTTTCTGAGTGGGCATGTCACACCTTCCACGCTCATGCCCAGGTGAGTCTCAGCACGCAGGGAAGAGGAACGTAAAAACTCCAAAGACTTTCTAAAATTGGCCTTACCACCTTGATCAGCACTGGCCTAGAGAAGCCACAATGCGTCCTGTGCAATGTTGTTCTCAGTGCTGAACCAATCACTGAACTCAAAACTCAAACGTCGGATACAAAGCATTCAGAACATTCTAAAAAGGACGTGGAGTTCTTTTGACTTTCCAAAAGTGTGACTTATAAAAAACAATGACTTCCTGCTTAATGACATCACTTCCGGCCCTGGGTCTTAGGGGGGTCTTAACTGGTTGTCGTACCTAAAAAAGGGCCCCCGGTACAAAAAAGGGTGGGAACTACTGTTCTAGTTGCTAAGGAGGGGAAGGAGGAAATGAGACACACAGTGGTTATTTTGGGCAGCAGCTGTGCATTTGCCAGATACACCCAAACACTGAATAAGATGTTTGAAATGAGACACAACAACAGGATGCGCTACGGAAGAAATAGGAGCTCCTGTTCTGTGATGGGCTGGTAACTGAGAGATCTGCTCCCTGGAGCAAAAAAGATTTTGTATTAAAGAAGAAAAAATCCACGACAAAATCAGATTTAATTTATTAAGTAAATAAATAAATAAATAAATAAATAAATAAATAAAGTAAACAAATAATAACAAGTTTTCTTGTTAGTTGGCCATAACTTTTGATACATACAGATAATCCAGTGTAGTTTGTTTTATTGTGTTCAGCATTAAATTACCTTTTCAATGATATATAACATGATAGGATTGTTTGTACTTACCAAGACTTCCACCATTTTGGCCACTAGTGCCAAGCTCAGCTTGTTGCCCCCCTAAAACCTGTTGCCTGGCGCAGTTGCTGCTCCCTCTATGCCCTTCACTATGCCACTGAAACCAGGAACCCTGGACAGCTACAGCCAGTTTGCGTTGCCAGTCTGGATGGACCAACAGTCTGACTCACTGGAAAGCTGAGAACTTTCTGTAACGTTCAAAGCCACCTGCGCGTGGTGTTAATTGGTTGACATCTTGTGACATCACCAAGAACTCCCTCAGTTCAGGACAATTTTGCATTCTGAAACACTTTTCTTTTAAAGTCAAGCAAGCAGTTCTATACTTATCAGAAGATTTAGTCGAGAGGGTTAATGCCTCCGTTTGCCTGAAGATATGAACTGAAGATCTGAAGGTCGCCAGTTCGGGACAGCCGGAAGTCTCTGTGAGCGGCAGACCTCGTTAATTGCGGCTGATTAACAGCTGAGCTTCGGCTGCCTTGTGTGAGGGGGAGTTGTGCCAAAGTTCAGCTGCTTCTCTGGTGGGAGCAGGGAAGCCATTTATCAGCCAGCAAGAAGACAAACGGGTGGCCAGAATGAAGGACTAAATCCAGAAAGATCCATCTGTATGTGTGTAGTTCTTGAAAGATAGAACATTTCTGTATAAATTGTAAAAACCTTCAGGTTTCTGAATAAAGTCTGCCCATGTAAACCGCCTTGAGTTATAGTCACTAGAGAAATCTGGTGACCTAAGAAAGGCAGTATATAAATCCAAGTATTATTATCATCATCATCATCATCATCATCATCATCATCAACAACAACAATCCACCTCCACCTCCCCCTGACCTACCAAAATGATTACTGGGCTGGGGCACCTCCCTTATGAGAAAAGTCTGCAGCGTTTTGGGTTCTTCAGCCTAGAAAAGAGGTGCCTGAGGGGGGACATGATTGAAACATACAAAATTGTAGATGGAATGGATAGAGTAGAAAGAGGGATGCTCTTTTCCTTCTCTCACACCCGGGCACCAAGAGACATCCAATAAAACTGAATGTTGGGAGAGTGAGAACAGATAAAAGGAAATACTTTTTTACCCAGCGGGTAATTAATCTGAGGAACTACTTGGCACAAGAGGTAGTGATGACATCTGGCCTAGGTGCCTTTAAAAGGGGATTGGACAGATTTCTGGAGGAAAAATCCATTGCCAGCTACAGGCCATGCTGGGTGGTGCAATCTCCATACTTAGCTTGCTTCTAAAGCAACCTCAGAATGCCAGATGCAGGGGAGTGGCCACAGGATGCAGGCATCTTGTTGCTTTGTGGGCTTCCTGAGGCATCTGGTGAGATACAGGAAACTGGATTATTGGGCCCTTGGCCTGATCCAATGGGGCTCTTCTTATATTCTTAATTATTGAGATCGTCTGACCAGGAATCTTCTCTGCTCTTTGCCTTGTCATGTGACTCATTCACCCAAGCATGAGCTAGCCGGTCAGGGCACAAGCGTTGCATGAACCAACCCATAATTGATATTCATGATTCACATTTATACCTACAACTATTCTGCGCTGCAGCCACAGGTGTCTCAGTGTAGTGATTAATTAATTCCCAATGCCTCAACAAATCAGCGCACCACTTTGTTTTGATCTTCCATTAAACATCAACAGTAATTAACTCGTTAAAAATGTGTGGTGGAGACAGTTGCTCAGTTGCGCTAGGGTGGAGGGAGCTCGTTAGCGTCCATATGCTGACAGAACGGCAGCGGGCTTGATCAAAAAGGGACACGTAATTTCCTTTGAAGTTTGCCTGTGGAAGTTTGGCCTGAGTCAGCTCACACACGCCCCAAGAAGTCGGCCCATCTAAGTCGCTCACAAAAGGCCCTCATTAAAAGGTGAAAAGGAAGCACTGGAGAAAGGCATTTCGTGCACAGTTGAAATTAATCAGGGGGTTAAATTTTCAAGCAAATCTGCAAAACTGTCCCCCCCCCACTTGTTTCCAGTCAAATGTTTGCAAATTAGCAAATTCTAATGGGGGGGGGAACAGGGTGTAAGACACTCTGAACTTAGCAAGTTAATACATACCGCTTTCTTGCTTTCTTGCTTTCATTTGAGCACCGGGATGTCACTGCCAGGTATCTGAGCCAGCCCAAGACCAATTCTAGAGGGGGTGGCACCCATGGGAAAACCTCCAGGGGCACACCCCTCACCTAAAGGTGCTGTCATCCCCACAGGAGCTATGAGAACCGAAGAAGGTGCCAGTAGATGGCATTCTGAGGGCCAAAAACTGGAAGTAATGTTCAGATTCCTTCTGGTGGTCCTAGAAGTGCCAGGAAAGCTGCACATGACTTCTTCTGTCCTCAGAACACCTGGGAGGGAGGGGGCAGGCAGAGGCAGCCCTCCTCTGTGTGTGTGTTTTTTCCCCCCAGGGTGCAAGCCTAACGTGGTGTTAAGCCAGCACAGTTAGGTCAGAAAAATGTGGCTGGCACAAGGGACACAGTAAAGTATGTTTGCACTGTCGGGGCGCACACACTAATGGTACTACGTGCGCTAGATGGTGGTGCAAGTCCTTCAGGTACCACAACAGCAGAGTAGAACAGACTCACAGAAGCAAGGTCCACAAAGATGTATTAGGTTCAGGCTACTTTATATAGCTGGTAGGGATTCCACAAAGGAATCAGGCAGACATAATACACAGGTAGGTACAGACAGTACACACAGGTGGATAGTAAAGGATAACAGTCCAGTCGTACCGCACTGGCTGGCGAGCTGCACCTGTGGAATTGAGTCCAGTTACACACCAGGAACAAAGACCTCTGTTAGCTTCACAGAAGCCTTCCACTGGCTTACTGTCCACGAGTCCTCTTGTCTGTCTGGGTCCAGCTTTCCAGCCACGGCTCCCCAAGCAGATGAACGAATGTAGGACCTCGGTGACGAGCAATCAGCACGAAGCAGGACAATCAGAACAATAGTCCTATAACACCAGCACAGAGCAGATAGCTCACAGCCACAGTTTCAGAACGAATCCAAACAAGAAGAGAATGCAGAAGGAATGAACCAGAGAGAGAGACTGGGCTTCTCACATGGCTAAAAGCCACTCCAGCATTAATTGCTCTCAGGTGGTGCTGAACACACCTGTAGGCAGCTAAGAGAGTGAAACACTCCCTTAAAGGCACAAAATTACTTTGCCAGCTGTTTCACAGCAGCCTGATATGCACCACTCTTGGAGTCAGAGAGACCAGCACACAGACGTGCGCCATCCTCCCTGACTCCGAGAGAGGTCCAAATGCGCTTTGGAGCTTGAATCCACAAAATCAATCGCATTTCCTCCCTTTCTTCTTCTTGTGCCTTGAAACAGAATTTCAATGCTGAGATGAGAACGTTCTCACAGTATTCAAAAGTTAAAAACAGTTTCCAAAGTTTGTGAGTGCCAAATGTATGTGAAATTTTGTCACAGATCCAGTTTCCTGGACAGCAACATGTTTTGCCGCAAATTCCAACTAGAAAAGAAACAGGATTTTATTTTTTTTAAAGAAAATCGAGAACAAGGATGCTGCTTCCTAAGTGATTATTCACACCTGCAATTCCCCTGTGTCATCATGGCTATAAATCCTTAGCACTGAACGAGGGAGCGTGTCTGCCTTTTCCTTTGAGGGTCTAAATGAAAAACATCCGAAGAGGTGTGAGAGTTTTCATTCCCAGGTCCCAAACACAGCAGATGTGAATAAATCCCTGCATATCAATGTAAGGGAATATTGATTCCAAGCAAGTCATGACTTCAGACATAGATGGTGAGCGCAGTCCTATACCTGTGTTGTGCCGGCACTAAGCTCTTGCTCCGGTCCAGAGCTGTCACAAACGTGCCGTCAAGTGCATCGGCGCCAGCTAGTTGGGCGCTGGACCGGCGCAAGCAGCAGTGCCGGCCAGTGGCGTTATTCACCCGGTACGCTGGGCGGGACTTACCTTTGAGCGGCAGTCCACCCATTGCATCACGCTGCGTTCCGCCGCTTTCCCGCCCGCTGGCGGGCGGGAAAGCGGTGGAACGCAGCGTGACGCAACGGACGAATAACGCCACTGGTGCCGGCCTTACACTGGTCGAACATCAGTGGCGCTGCATCGGCACAGGCCCTCGCCGAGGGTGTGACAGAGGCACACCGGGGGCATAACTGGGCGGTGCAGTGGGCGGCGATGGGGGCAGCTACGGACAATGGGCATAGTACCTTATCCTAAACCCTGTCCCTGGCCAGGGAGGCCCCAATTCGGCAGGCGCAGATCCAAGCAGCCCCATAGGGCTGGCTGGGGCTTACCCAAGTGCAAGGGGAAAACCTCCCCTTGCCCTGTGCTGAGCTGCTTCTGCCTCTTGCTGGGCTTAGGATATGGCCCTGCTATGTCGGCCTTACTATGTCGGCCTTACGTAGGATTGCGCTGCCCATTTGAAGACAAAGATCTAGATTCTAGGTTAAAATTAGGTGACTAAGGGCGCAATTCTGCAGTGTATCCAGCACCACGGAGGAGGCAGCAGGAGTCTCCCTTGCACAAGGACACGTTCTTGCCCTTGCACCAGGGGAGGCTCCATCCTCCCTGCTGGGTTGCTCAGAGGGGGCCTTGGCCTGATCCAGCAGGGCTCTTCTTCTGTTCTTATGTTCTTATGTACGAGGACGAAGGGCATGGTTGGCAGTTGTGATTTTACTCATGTTTGCGTCCAATTTGGTTTGTGTCCTGCCGATCATTCCAGCGCTATATCTAATTATTGGAATGGCCCAGGGGTTGATAGCCTTAATTGGGTTCCCTGTATAATAACATAAGAACATAAGAAGAGCTCTGCTGGATCAGGCCAAGGGCCCATCTAGTCCAGCTTCCTGGATCTCACAGCGGCCCACCAGATGCCTCAGGGAGCACACAAGACAACAAGATGTCTGCATCCTGTGGCTACTCCCTTGTATCTGGCATTCTGAGGTAAATTTCTGAGGTAAAATTGTGAGGTAAATAAAACAGAATTTGCTATCCTGTCTGTGGGGAGGGAGCTATAATCCAGGCCTTAAGAAAATAAGCCTTGCTGGATCAGGCCAAGGGCCCATCTAGTCCAGCTTCCTGGATCTCACACCATGGATCTCATACTTCCTGGATCTCTGAGGCCCACCATGTGCCTCAGAGAGCCCAGTAGACAATAAGATGCTTGCATCTTGTTGCCATTCCCTTGCACCTGCCATTCTGAGGTAGCCTACTATTAACATAAGGAGGTTTCACAACCCATCATGGCCTATAGTGCACGATGGACTTTTCCTCCAGAAATCTGTCCAGTCCCCTTTTAAAGGCACCTAGGCCATCACCACCTCCTATGGCAAGGAGTTCCATAGCTTAATTACCCGCTGAGTAAAAAAATATTTCCTTTTATCTGTTTTAATTCTCCCAACACTCAATTTCAGTAGATGTCCCCTGGTTTTGGTATTGTGAGAGAGGGAAAAAAAACATCCCTCTGTCAACTCCATCCCTTCCATGCATAATTTTGTATGTCTCAACCATGTCCACCCTCAGGCGCCTTTTTTCCAGATGGAAGAGCCCCTAATGCTGCAGTCTTTCTTCATAACGGAGGTGCCCCAGTCGCATAATCCAGTGCTTTTACGTAATATTTTGTCCAAATCCTGGTTTCAGTCAGGGATGTTTCATGGTTGTGCAATTGCTGCAGTTCAACAATGCCAGTTTGCATTCCAGGAGTGTCATTTGATTACCTCACAATGCTTGATGATGTCACTTCTGGCTATGACATCACTTCTAGATTAATGACATCACTTCTGGTGGGTCCCAACACAAGTGCCATTCTAAAAAGTGGGTCCCAGTCTAAAACGTTTGAGAACCATTGCCCTGAATTATTCCATGCCTGATATGTACAGATCCCAGTTCCTCTCCATTAGCTGTCATTGGAATATTCCACTCTTACCTTGCTACTTTTCAAATGTTACTACTAATATTGAATATTTTCAATGATTTCTCAACCCATGTGTGTAGCAATGAGTCGAAGAACTTTTTATAATTGATCCAGGTAACAGGTAAATTTCTCTGTCCTCTGCTTGAGATTATTCAGTACCATTTTATCAATTTGCACATTGATCTTTTGTTCCCCATGAATTACAGCAATTTCCCTTTTTGGGGGAGGGGAGGAGAGTTTTGACAGTTAACTGCTGTTGAATTGCATTAGCAATTACTCAAGTTAACAACTTAAACATAGTTGGCAATCAAGTAATTGGTCAATAGTTGCTTGCAGTCACCTCTTTATCTTAATCTTTCGTGATTAGCCCTATTCTTCCATTTGCCATCTCAACAGCAGTTGTTGCTGTTTGCAGAATGGTGTTGAATTGCTGTGCAAACCTTTGGTGCACCATAGATAAATTCTTAAGCCTGAATCCAAGCAGTTCACCTAATGCCCAATCGACATTATCCTGTCAAAGTTTTCATTTTGGTTATGCAGGGGGGGGGGTGCAATTACACCGGGCAACAAGTTTTAGCCGGGCAACAAGCTGAGCTTTAGTGGCCAAAACTGTGAAAACTTTGGTATGTGTGAATAATACCATCATCTTATATACGATTGGAAAGGTAATTTAATGCAGAATGCAATGAAACAAGCCAGAACATAATATCTTTACTCTTATCAAACATTATGGCCAAAACCCCAGAAAACAAAAATCTAACTGCCATGTAAAATTGTGCTTTGTTAAAATCATGATTTGTAGGAAAAATGCTGTCATGTTCTGGCTTATTCAATGCAGAATTTCATGGAGAATGCAATGAACAAACACTAATGTAATATCTTCGTTCTATCAAACGTTATGGGCCCAAAACCCCAAGAAAATAAAAATACAACTGTGACATCACTTCCTGTTGTGATGTCACTTCTGGGCCATCCTTTTGCCCTCTGCACCAGGCTATGCTTTCATTAACTATGCCCCTGGTCTAAACTAATTTGTATGCACCTAATGTCTTCTTTCTTTCTTTTTTTCTTTTTTTCTTGCAACAGCTGTTATTCTCTGCATCCGTTCTGGTACCCCCCGGATCTGCAAGGGTTGCCTCCCCCCGTGGATATTCAACTGTGGATATAAGGAACCCTATATACAGCGGCGTCATTCAGCCGGAACGCTGGGCGGGAGGAACGGGTGAGCGGCAGCCCGCCCGTTGCGTACCGCTCCGTTTCGCCGTCTTCCC
>JAJKFI010000182.1:622682-647761 GCA_029204185.1 Lerista edwardsae | reverse complement strand
GCTGCCTATATAAAGTATAATACAGCACTCCACATCCCCCCTCAATGTGCCTTCCTGCCAGCTCTCCAGCAGCTCGAGCTGCCGGCACACAGTTTACAGGGTCTTTGCCTCAGCCAGCACCAGTGGAAAACACATTCCCACCAGCAGGATTGGGCCCATTAGGATTTGATTGTCTGGCTGTTTGGCTGCAGGCTTAAGCCATCTTACCTGGAAGTAGGTTTCAAATTCTTGCACCCATGTGTAAAGATGCAGGCATGGCAGCGCACGATCAGCCATCTTCTGCCCATATTAAAAAAAAAATCCCCAAGTGTGGTTTCGATAAATTACTCTTTATAAAGATGCCTTTTTAGAACATGAGCCTGGGCTGAGGTTTACAACATCATTATTTGGTTTTATTTGCCAAATGTCTTACCTGGTATATTATCTGCCTTTACAGATGTGCACCACGTTTGATTGTTTAATTGGTCTTATTTACCAAATGTCTTACTCATTAGACTATCTACTTTTTCAGATGTGTCCTCTTTGATTTCGCTGGGAAGGGAACCGGCATAACAAATCAGTGTTGTGATTAGTGCCGGGAGAGTTTTCCAGCATTCTGTTCGCTTTCCCCGCGTTCAACGAACTTGGAGCATCACACCTACTGTACAGCAAACGTCTGTCCTTCACTCCAATGCGGAATGCATAATCATCCCAGCCAATTAAGCATGCAAAGTTAATAAGACACAACTATAATATGGTAGGAGAGAGGATTCTGCTAAAACAACCGTCATGACCCCAGTCTAAGGAGTTAACAAGCACTAGGGCAGAAGGGAGGAGCTAACCCTGGCCAGAAAGACCCACAGCCCAGCTGCAGAGGCACATGACCCAGGCCCCAGTGCAACAACTGAGATAATCAGCAAGGACTCTTACACACACACACCCAGCGTCCGCTCCACAACAGGCAACATGGTGGGCCAGCCTTAAGCCAGCGTAACCAATGTCATCACATTGGGCCCTGCACTTTGGGGCCCCCCACACCAGCTCAGCAAGCAGATCGCCTGATGCTGCAGCCAAGACCTCTATGAGCTGTTGGTCATGGGGCCAGCAGAGCAGCTTTACCCTGGGCCCTCCCACCTGCCCCTGCCTCCCACTGGTCCAAAATGGGCTCCTTGAGAGCAGTTGGCGATGACGTTGCCATATCACCACAAACTATTTCCAGGTGCCGCATGTGGCACCACAAGCACTTTTCTTGGTGGGGCGGCTCATAGAAATGCTCTGCACCCCACCACTCCTAGAGCTGGCCCTGTGGGCACAAGTTAGCAGAGAGGAGGAAAACTGGGCTCCAGGTCCGAGGTCTGCCCCTTTAAGACTCACTGCTCCTTAGGAAGGGGGTGGAGCCTGAGAAGGGTAGTCAGACCCAGGGATCTGGCTTCAGGTCAGCTCTGGACCTCATCAGAGCAAACAATTGGCTTGGTCTGGTAGTTGTGGTTCATTGCATAGTGGCTGCATTATTGGGCAGCACACTTTCTGCACAGAAGGTTACTCGGGAGCAACCATTAGCTCCAATGGTGATCTAATACAATCATAGTAGAGATGCAGCGGGAATGCGTACCACATAGAAAGAAGGGCTTGATTAGGTCCAGGAGGGTGCCTCCGTGACTAACAAGGGGCACCGCCCACCTGAGGAAAGGCTACAGCGTTTGGGGCTCTTCAGCCTGGAAAAAAGGCGCCCGAGGGGGGACATGATTGAGACATTCAGAATTATGCATGGGATGGATACAGTGGATAGAGGGAGGTTCTTTTCCCTCTCTCACAATATCAGAACCAGGGAACATCCACTACAATTCAGCGTTGGGAGAGTGAGAACAGATAAAAGGAAATACTTTTTTACGCAGCAGGTAATTAATCTGTGGAGCTCCCTGCCACAGGAGGTGGTGATGGCATCTGGCTTAGATGCCTTTAAAAGGGGACTGGACAGATTTAGGGTAACCTCCTTACTTTAGGGGTAGGCTACCTTCTATTGCTCCCTGGGAACTGTGCCGACTGCCTACTTGGACAGTGGGAGCGTACCTCCTCTGACAGACCCACTGGTGTGTCCTGAACCACAGTTTGGGAACCACTGTGGCAAAGCATCAGCTGTGAAGGAAATGCAACCCTGAAACAGGTTCTGCAGATCCTCGTTGGCTTCTTGTCTCAGGTTGGCCCTTCCAACCAAAATGTTGCTTTCTCCTTTGTGCAAAAAAAACCCCCACAATGGCAGATTATCATACACATTGAGTTGGAGCAAATATGCTACCTGTTTGTGAGGAAGATACATTCAATATGGTGGCATTGATCCCCTTTTCCTATCCATGTTTCCCATGCACTGATTGCAGAGGCAGATCCAAGGGAGGGCAAAGCTCTAAGTTTTGCAAGAAGCCTTACCTTGCAGTGGAAATCATTCCTCTCCTGCACCGTTTTAGCCAATCCTCACAGGGAAAAGCAACATCTTGGCGTTGCTTACTGGCTACAGCAGCAAGGGAGAGGAGGGATTTACATGACAGGGTAAGGCTCCTTGCAAAACTTAGAGCTTTGCCCTCCCTGTAGCCTCTGACTGACTGATCATACCAAATATAACTGAAATGAGGATTTGCAATCATTTGTAATTCAGAAAATTTTCTCATTTCTCCATTCACAGCCACACTTTAACCTGAACGTTCAGAATTCAAATGCATTAGATTTGGCATCTCTTGATCATTTTGGCAGCCATCAGATATGAGGTGGTATAAACTGCCAACTGTCAGATACTAAATACCATGAAATGTGAACTATCAATCACAAATACCAAACACTGTTGCATGTCAAAGAATCCCTCATTTAAAGAAGGAACTAGGTCCAAAGGGGAACAAACTGCAGGAGAGGAGATTCAGCTTGGACATCAGGAAGAATTTATTGACGATGAGGGTGGTTTGACAGTGGAACAGTCTGCCAAGGGAGGTGGTGGATTCTCCCTCACTGAAGACCTTCAAGCAGAGGCTTGACAGGCACCTGCTGGAGATGCTCTAGGAGGATTTCCAGCTACAGGCAGGAAGTGGGACTAAATTAACTTGTAATTACCCTTCCAATTCTATGAAACTGTTAGGGTTCCACCCAATCTCAAATTATATCTTAGTTGATGTATGCATTGTAATCAATTCATCAATCAATCATTTGACTCTGCATCCACTTGCATAGAAATAAAACAATTATTCTGAATAAAATCATTCTTATTATAATAAACATGACCCAGCAGACATCTTCTTGGAAGATGCATTCCTTCCCATGAAAGAGGAATGAGAATGCTTCTTCTTAGATGAAACTTCTCACATTTTGATTTTTGTAAGCATGTTATTTTAAATAACTCATTAGCATTTAAAGAGCTCCTGCCCAATTAATAATTGCAAAGTACAGTTTGAATTGATGAAAACACTTCCAGTCAACTAATCTAACTAGTTAAATGATTAAACAATACAGCCCAAAATATTAATAATATAATCAGGTCAAACAAGCCCAGATTTAAAGTTGGTATTTTTCAACTTTTTCATAGCTAATGGGTTAAAACTATATTGTTGTGACTCAGTGGAGGATAAATGTGAACTTTTGTCCATGGCAATAAATTAACATGTCAGCACTGTGGGTTTTAAAAAAAAAAAAATTAAATGAAAAGAGTTTTGACAATATATAATAAGGAGTCAGCATTCCAAATAATAACACAGTCCTTTGGCCAAATGAGAAAAGATCATGAGTTTGAATAATTCAGAATTCTTTGGCTCGTCCAACTTGGTGAAAGGTTAAAGAAGCAAATGCTGAAGTCAGTAATGAAAAAATGTTTAAAAGCTTCTAAATTAAATTCCATTTAAGAACTTTAATTAACATGCACTAACACACACGCACATGCATTTTCTAAATACAGATCCATAGCTATGTTTACGTTAAGTGGGCCTTTTATTTTGATAGATGTGCTCTGTGCAATTCATCAGCCCAATATATATTTTGAATATCTTAAAATCAAATTTGAAATGTTCCGCTAGCATTTCAGGATAACATAGCGCACCAATAGGGCAGCAGACCCCCTATAGAAGTGGTATTCAAACTTTTTAGACCAGGACCCACTTTTTAGAACGGCACTCGTGTTGGGATCCACCGGAAGTGATGTCATTAATCTGGAAATGAAAGAAGTGACATCATCAAGCAGGAAGTGCTGTCATTGTAACATAATAAAATGACACTCCTGGACTGCAAACCGGCATTCTTGGACTGCAGCAATTGCACAGCCATGAAACATCCCTGACAGAAAGCAAGATGAGGACAAAATATGATGTAAAAGCACGGAACTAAAAACAAGTTTTTAAAGAAAAAACCCTCACTTGAAAATTAAATCTGTTAACACTCACAAATTTATTAAATCTGTTAACACTCACAAATTTATTATGAGGACTTTATTTTCCTGGGCTCCAAGATCACCGCAGATGGTGACTGCAGCCATGAAATTAAAAGACGTTTACTTCTTGGGAAGAAAGCTATGGTGAACCTAGATAGCTTAATCAAAAGCCGAGACATCACCCTGCCAACAAAGGTTCGCATAGTCAAAGCGATGGTTTTCCCAGTAGCCATGTATGGCTGTGAGAGCTGGACCATAAGAAAGGCAGAGCGTCGAAGAATCGATGCTTTTGAATTATGGTGTTGGAGAAGACTCTTGAGAGTCCCCTGGACTGCAAAGAGATCCAATCGGTCAATTCTCCAGGAAGTCAAGCCTGATTGCTCCCTGGAAGGACAAATGCTGAAGCTGAAGCTCCAATACTTTGGCCACCTGATGAGAAGGGTGAACTCTTTAGAAAAGACCCTCATGCTGGGAAAGATTGAAGGCAAAAGGAGAAGGGGGCGACAGAGGATGAGATGGTTAGATAGTGTCACCGAAGCAATGAATATGAAATTGGGCGAACTCAGGAAGCTAGTGGAGGACAGGGAGGCCTGGCGTGCTGTGGCCCATGGGGTCGTGAAGAGTCGGACACGACTTAGCGACTGAACAACAAACACTCACAAAAGGAATATAACAGGAGTAAGGCCTGCAGTTTCCAAGATGGCTGCTCCCAGCATTCCGCAACCCACCTGACATCAGGTCACGACCCACCAAGTGGGTTCCTGACCCACAGTTTGGATAACACTGCCCTATAGCATTGAGCTGTAAGTTAGTTGTATGGATATAGTTTTAAAGGTTATTCGAACAAGGACCTCATTTTGTAGTCCTGGGAGTGCTGTGGGCCTGCATTCTAGAAATGAAGGATGCCAATCTCCAGTCCAAGGCCATTTCCACTTATGAAGGGGCTCTGGCATACCATAGAGGCAAAGCTGGTAGACCCGCCATCAGCCAGCTGGGAGGACTCCAAGGGAAGTTTGATCAGGAAAGCCGTGAAGACCTGTCCTCACCTCACCCATTCTTTCATCTGCTTCTAACTCGCCTGAGCACCTCCACACGCTGAAAAGTGCTGTCCATTCTCCTCCCTCCCCCCACCAGGAGAAGAAGATGAAAACATTATGGAAAAAAATCTTTTTAATCCTGCTTTTGTTCTGGATAAAAGTAGGTCAGCCTCTGCAGTCTCTGATGCCTGCATTGTGCGGTATGCACACTGTCATTTAAGTCATAGGCATTCATAAAGCACACTTACACTGTGTGTGTGTGTGTGTGTGTGTGTGTCCCTTTTCAGTCATTCTACATTGCAGAAAGGATGTATACAAGCTGTGGGGCAACATAGTGGTAGCACTGGTTGCAGACGCATAAATGCGCGATGTGCCTGTCACACATAGAGAATGCATTTCTCCTATACAGCACAATGATGGAAAGCCCTTCTTCATTCTCCAAAGAACTCAGGATTCTCTTCTCTCATTTTATATCGTGTATCTTGAAGCTGAGATTACAGCAGAAACCATCCTCCCCCAAGACCCCTGGATGTCATAACCACAGTGGAGGACACAGCACCCCAAAATGTAGGACATTCAAGAAAAATGTAGGACGTTACAAAATAAAAGCTAAAAACATTCATATATATTTATTTATTTTCGGAGGTGGTGTCTCATACCCAAAGAAATGCAGGGGGGTGCAATTGCACCAGGCAACAAGCTTGAGGGGGGGGGCGACAAACTGAGTTTGACACTAGTGGCCAATATTGTGAAAATGTATGTATGAATCATTGGTATGTATGAATACCATCATGTTATCACTGGAAAGGTAATTTAATACAGAATGCAATGAAACAAAGCAGAGTGTAACATTTTTACTCTATCAGAAGGTACAGCCAAAAAACAGAGTAAGCAAAAATACAACTGTGATGTCATTTCCTGTTGTGATGTCACTTCCGGGGCAGCATTTTGCCCTCTGCACTGGGCTACACTTTCATTAGCTACACCCCTGGGGTGTCCTGTCCTCCTTTAATGCAACCCAACAAACAAAGGAACAATCAATCAATCAATCAATCAATCAAAAAGTATTTATATACCGCTTATATCGGGTGATAACAATCACCCGAGTAAGTGATGTGGGCAGCCTCTCTTGACTCTGGCTTGAAATGGAGGACATTTTGACACTTACCCAGGGCAGAAGGTTGACATGTAGGACACGTCCTGGAAAAAAAGGGTGTCTGGTCACCGTGCCCTCATCCCAATTCTGATCAGCAAATCAGCCACTTCTAGTAATGTATTATATCTGTAAAATCTTTGTGAATATTTGTAAATATTTCTGAAAACTTTGTCCCCGTGCTTTCAGACTTTTTTTCAGGTATTTTTCATATCACTTTTCCAGAGGAATGCCCAAACGTGTAACCATGATGTGAGAAGGCCACACGTGCGTCTGTTGAATGCACGACAGGAAATCTTGAATGCACGACAGGAGAGGTAGAACAAACAAAAGAAGATATTTCTTTAAAAGGTAATTAAAAGGTACCTAGGGTGTAATTAGTCTTTGAAACCCCTTGTCACAAGAGATGGTGATGGCGTCTGGCGTAGATGCCTTTAAAAGGGGACTGGACAGATTTATGGAGGAAAACTCTGTAACAGGGTACAAGCTATGATGGGTATGTCCAGTCTGAGATTAGCTGGTCGCTCATCATGAGGGCTGGGTAGGAATTTTTTTTGTCGTTCGAATTGGCCATGGATGGCAGTTTATTTTTATTTATTTAATTTTTTTGCATACCCCAGACTGGGAGAGAGGGATGGGTGTTCAGTAGGTTTCATGATTTACCTTTGCGTTTAATAAGGTTGGGGATGTGGTGTCGCAGCAGGTTAAACTGCTGAGCTGTGAGCTTGCTGACCAGAAGGTTCCTGACTGGAAGACTGGCCGTTTGAGACTGCACAATGGTGTGAGCTCCTGTTGCTTGTCCTAGCTCCTGCCAACCTAGCAGTTCAAAAGCACCTAAAAATATGAGTAGATAAATAGGTACCACTTTGGTGGGAAGGTAATGGTGTTCCATGCACCTTGGCGTATAGTCATGCTGGCCTAGGACAAACACCGGCTCTACAGGCTTAGAAACAGAGATGAGCACCGCCCCCTACAGTCGGTCACAACTAGACCATGCGGTCATGGGGAAACGTTTATGGGGAAAAGTTAAACCCCAACCTCAGTCTGGTGTCTTCCTTGGGGGTGGTGCAGGGGTAAAAGGCTACCTTAGAATGCCAGATGCAGGGGAGTGGCAGCGGGATGCAAGTATCTAATTGTCTTGCGTGCTCCCTCAGGCATCTAGTGGACCACTGTGAGATTCAGGAAGCTGTACTAGGTGGGCCTTTGGCTCCCTCCCCACAGACAGGATAGCAAATTCTGTTTTATTTATTTCATATTTACCTCAGAATTTTACCTCAGAAATTTACCTCAGAATGCCAGATACAAGGGAGTGGCAACAGGATGCAGGCATCTTGTTGTCTTATGTGCACCCTGAGGCTCCTGGTGGGCCACTGTGAGATACAGGAAGCTGGACTAGATGGGCCTTTGGCCTGATCCAGCGAGGTCTTCTTATGTTCTTATGTTCTTATATTATGGCAGGGCAATGGGTGGAGGTGAAGCGGGGGCATGTACATTGTGTATCATGTGGAAAAGTTAGCCAGACAGTTTTTCTTTGGCTCTCACAATTCTAGAAAATCAGGATCATCCAATGAACATACAGTAACATACAGTCATAATGACTCATTGCCACTGATAAACGTATTTGTTGTATCCCCTTTTAACGCTATCTATGTCATAGTCAAGAATTTGCCATATCCCTTTTTCAAAGCTATCTAGGCAAATGACGGCCATCCCCATACCTTGTCCCCACAGATTTGGTGAGAACTGGATTCAGGTGGTTGAAGGGGGCTCACAAGGCAGTTGGAAAAATGGTTGTTGGTGTTCGAGACATGGGTTTGTTGGGGGATGCTGAGGGTATACCTCCGCAAAAGAGCAAGTGGGTCTCTGTAATTCACGGTGATCCCTTCCAAATCTTAAGATTTGGTGGTTCTTAGGCTGTTGTTTTTTTAAAAATCGTCCTTTCCGATGAATCAAGCGGCTATGGTATTTACAATGCTATTTGAGAAAAGGTCAAAGATTTGTCCTTTGCCAAAGAGTGATGATGTACTTGCCGGCAAAAGACAAGGTGGGGTGGGGGTGGCTGTACCAGCCTGGCATGCGACGAGAGGGGCCACAAAGGCAGAGGGCGCCACCCAGAGGCTTGTAATTCAACGCCTGTCATTCCAATTGCAGCGGGTTAGAGATCACAGGGAAACTGCAATATCTACTGAGCAGACATCAGACGGTGTAGTAAAAAGGGTAATCCATTTATTTTTAGAGAAGTTTTCCACTCGGAGATCATACACATGACAGATCACAGAAACACATGCAAGCATGAAATTTAATTTTTAAGAATTTCTTTTCCCGGGGCCTCCATGTAAAATGACAGTGAATGGGGAAGAAGAAAAAGAAGGGAGGCGAAGGGGGGCAGACCCATAATCATGACAAGACAATTACTGTAATTTTTTTATTCTTTTGGCGAAGCGTGAAACTTTGAAAAATTAGAACAAAGCAAATAAAATGACTTTTTTTTAAATTCACTCATGAATTCACTGAAGCAAAATTCGGCTCTACCAAATCTTAAAATGTACTCATCTTTAGTAAATTTGCAAGGGGTTCCATCAAAAACCACAGTGTAAGTGAGTTTTCCTGATTATTTTGGCCCAGACTGACCAGGCACGTTGAAAAGTGATTGGGGCTGCAATCCTACACATATGTTTCTGGGAGTAAACCCCACTGAAGACAATGGGGCTTAGTTCTGAGTAGACATGCGTAGGATTGTGCCCTGTGTACAGTTCAGGTTGCCCCATTTAAAAATTGGGAAAAGATGCAGGTAAAGGCAACAAAATAATTTTAGCTCATGAGAAAAGGCTGAATCATTTTTAATACGTTAAAAAAAAGACAACTGATAGAGGGGTATGTGATAATTTATAAAATTATACATGAAATGGAGAAATGGTGTGCTGTCCCCTTTTTCATGGTACCAGAACTCAGCATCGTCTAATGGAGTTGAGGGGCAATACATTCATAACAAACAAAAAGGACTTCTTCACCCAATGCATAATGAACTTAATGGGACTCACGACCAACAGATGTGCTCGGAAGAGCAATCTAAGTGGCAAGGAATGAGGTTATAGAGCATATAGTAAGTAGTCCCCTGTGCAAAGCACCGAGTCATTACTGACTCATGGGGCTGACGTCACATTGCGACGTTGACTAGGCAGAATTGGTTGTTGCAAATTAAACATTAGCAAATCTCTGGGTCCAGACAAGATCCAAAAAGGAGCTCTTCAGGAACTCAAATTTGAAATTGCTGATCTTCCAACGAAAAAGTGTTTAACCCAGGGGTGTAGCTAATGAAAGTGTAACCTGATGCCGAGGGCAAAATGTTGCCCTGGAAGTGATGTCACAACAGGAAGTGACATCATAGTTGTATTTTCTTTTTCTCAGGCTTTTTGGCCATAACCTTTGATAGAATGAAGATATTAGATTCTGGTTTGTTTCATTGAATTCTGCATGAAATTCCACATCAAATGATATACAGAATGACGGTATTATTCCTTCAAATTGCAATTTTAACCGCAATTTTAAAATGATAGTTATATTTCCATTTTCTGGGGGTTTGGTCATAACTTTTGATAAAGATATGATACTCTGTTTTGTTTCATTGCATTCACATTAAATTATCTTTCCAATTATATAGAACTTGATGGTATTATTTGCAATTAACAATGTTTTCACCATTTTGGCTACTAGTGCCAAGCTCAGCTTTTACCCCCCTAAAGCTTGTTGCCTGGTACAATTGCACTCCCCTGCACTTCTTTAGTTATGCCCCTTGTTTAACCTGCCCTTTAAATCCACTTCCACACCAGAAGAGTTAAAACAGATAAAAGGAAATATTTTTTTACCCAGCAGATAATTAATCTGTGGAACTCTTTGCCACAGGAGGTGGTGATGGCATCTGGCCTAGATGCCTTTAAAAGGGGATTGGACAAATTTCTGGAAGAAAATTCCATTGTGGGCTATAGGCCATGATGGGTTGTGCAACCACCTTACATTAGTAGTAGGCTACTTCAGAGTGCCGGGTACAAGGGAGTGGCAACAGGATGCAAGCATCTTGTTGTTTCGTGCCTCCCTGGGGCACCTGGTGGGCCGCAGTGAGATGCAGGAAGCTGGACTAGATGGGCCTTTGGCCTGATCCAGCAGGGCTCTTCTTCTGGTCTTATGTTCTTATTGCCATGAGATGCGGTGATGACCACCAGTGTGGGCAGTGTTAAAAGTGGACTAGACAAATTCCCAACAGACAAGGCTCATGGCTGCCCATGATAGAAACATCCAAACCACACGTAGCCTGTGGAGAAACACAACGGCTATTTCTTACCAAAGGGAGCTGGATTTTAAAACTCCCTGGGGGCGGGGAAGATGGCGAAACAGAGCGGTACGCAACGGGTGGGCTGCCGCTCACCCGTTCCTCCCGCCCAGCATTCCGGCAGCATAACGCTACTGGAGAGCCTCCCTTGGTAGCCATTGGCTGAATACAGACAAAACCATTTTACAACTCCAGAGCTGTATCGGGAACCCTTTCTGTAGATTCGGTCAAAATGTGCCTCGTTTCCAAGCTCTGGAAGGAAGACAAAAGAAAAGGAGTTTGATCGTTGCAACAGAAGCCCTGTGTGGGAAGCACTGATTGACCATTCAGTCACCAAGAAACCACACCCCACCTCCAAAAGGTTCTTCTTTTTTTATATTAAGCTGGTGGCACTGTAGAAAAATTAAAAAGGCTTGTGCGGAAGGGCAAGACTGATAACTACATTGCAATTAGATTCACAGTTAAGTATATCTACTTTTGAACCTGTCATTCAAATGGCAAAGCCAGAAGGAAACCGGAGCCAGTATCTCAAGCAGCACCTGACGTGAGTTCTCCTCATTTATTTTTGGTCTGCCTTCACCGCTGGAAATGGTGTCCTCTTTCCGCCAAAGAGCCTCATGTGGTAGGCTGCAGTATTGTAGTCCAAAGCTCTCCCCAGGATCTGAGTTTGATCCCGGAGGAAGTTGGGTTCTCAGGTAGCCAGCTCAAGGTCGACCCATTCTTCTAAGGTCAGTAAAATGAGTACCCACATTGCTGTGGGTAAAGTAAGAAGACTGGGGAAGGCAATGGCAAACCATCCTGCATGAGAACATAAGAACGTAAGAGCCCTGTGGAACTAGTCCACTAGTCTGTGGAACTTCTTGCCACAGGAGGTGGTGATGGCACCTGGCCTAGGTGCCTTTAAAAGGGGACTGGACAAATTTCTGGAGGAAAAGTCCATTGTGGGCTATAAGCCATGATGAGGGGTGCAACCCCCCTGCGTTAGAACTGGGTTACTTCCGAATGCCAGGAGCCAGGCAACAGGATGCAGGCATCTCATTGTCTTGTGTGCTCTCTGAGGCACCTGGTGGGCCACTGTGAAATACAGGAAGCTGGACTAGATGGGCCCTTGGTCTGATCCAGCAGGGCTCTTCTTATGTTCTTAGGATAACAAATTCTGTTTTATTTACCTCATATTTACCTCAGAATTTTACCTCAGAAATTCACCACAGAATGCCAGGTATAAGGAAGTGGCAACAGGTTGCAGGCATCTTGTTGTCTTGTGTGCTCCCTGAGGCATCTGGTGGGCCACTGTGAGATACAGGAAGCTGGACTAGATGGGCCTCAGCCTGATCCAGCGGGGCTCTTCGTATGTTCTTATCGGTTGCTTGGAGGAATGAAATGGCACTTTTCACATTCAGAGTGTTCTTTGGAAATCTAACACCCTGGGACTGGGCTCCACCCCCACCCCAAAACTTAGCTGTTGTGGAGAGAGTGGTTTTTGCTAAGGACTATGGGATTGGGGAAACATGGGCCAGAACGAAGTAAGAGACTGCTGCAATCAACTAACCCTTGCGCGACACGGCTGACCCTTGCGCAACACGACAAACGCACGGAACAAGGAGATCGGAAACGGAGCAGCCTGCGCTGATACGGCCGGAAGATTGAGAAAGCGCTAAGATGGAAAGGAGATTGTAAAAAGTTAATGAAACCCTTAAACCCTTAAGCCTGTTAGCAAACCCCTAAGCTTGTTAGCGAAACTGTTTAAGCTTGTTTGCCGGTCTACCGCTCGTTAAGCTAGTTAAGCCAATTTGCAAGGTGTTGATTGATACTTTCCGAGTTAAATGATGAATGACATATGCTATGTAAACGGCAGGAAGCGCCAATGCGAAAAGACGATAGTAACAGTCAATGAAACCATTAAGCTTGTTTATTGTAATTTACCAAGTTATTGATTGATAACATGTGCGATGTAACCCTGAGGTATAAGTCTATCAAGCCTGTTTACCCTTGTTAATCTTGTCAGTCTTGTTTGCCGAAACTCGCTGAGTTAATCAAAGCAACCTTCTGATGTGTTAATCAACAACATACTGCGCTGTAGACCTGAAGGATAAATATGGCTTGTGTACAACAATAAAGTAGAACTTATAGATCATATTGGTCTCTGCGTTCTCCCTCGTTGCGCGACTTGGCACTTAGCAAAGCAGCCCCAAAGCAAAAACGAGAATGAAACAGGCAAGCAAAAATCTTTCGCTTTGTCTCTTTTGACAGCCTGAATCTCATGACTGGCAACTGTAAACATGATGGAGGTTTGACAGCTTGCCCCGAAATCCAGCCTGGCAGCTTCCCTGGGCGTCTTGCGCCTGACTGATTCAAGTTCATTCCAGACTCACTCTCATTCTGATGTAGAAAACCACAACAAACCTCTCCCCAGCCTTTCGTCCCTGGGAGCCCCCCTTCCTTCCACCCACACTGGCTTCTGACATCCTTAACTGGGTTACTCTCGCAGCAGCATGGAAGAGATTCACCAGCAACACAATTTCACCACCGCCCAGGAGAGGAGCTCTGTATACAATTGCTTGCTTTGTGGGTGTCTGTGCGTCTCTGTATGGGATTCTTTTAACGCCAAGCTGGGGTGTCATGTGCCCCCCCTTTCTCAGCCTCCTCTGTTGGGGGCTGGTCCACATCACAGGGCTTAGGAAAGACATAGTGGAAGTGTTGCTGGGCTTGGAAATGGTAGACTCACTGCGACCAGGGTTTACTGGTGCCTTCTTCACAGTCCCTTAGGGCACAATCCTAACCTGGAGTTAGGCTGACAGAGTTAGACCAGCAAAGTGCGGCTGGCACAAGGAACACCGTAATCAGTGATGTCATGCACCCACTACGCACCACTACGTGAGTACCGGTTCCTAGATGTTGAGCTGGCCCTGCCCACTCGAAGCTGGCCCCGTCGGCTGGTTGGCTCATGTGTCCTGCATGCCCGCAGCCGTTGCCTGCACTTTTTGTGAGGCGGCAGGCAGGCAGGCAGGCAGCATGGTGGTGGCGGCAGCAGCGGAGCAAGAGGACTGGAGGTGGCTGCAGTGGCAGCAGCAGCAGCAGCGAGGGAGACCCGGGAATAAGGCAGCAAGCGTGAGAAGGTAGGCTGCCTGGGGCTCCCGCTCCCTCCAGCCGCGCAGATCCAGCGTCCTGGTTCCTCCTGCAGCCTCCCCCCAGCCCCAGCCCCCACGTGGTCTTTTTTTGGTCGCCTGTTCCCCCTCCTGCTCCTTGCCGGCTCCTTGCATTTAACATTAAAGTTAAATGGCTCCCTGTCCCAAAAGGGCTCACAATCTAGTACAGTCTAGCCTGCTATTTAACCAGGGAACAGTTGGATGTATATACACATCTCTAGAAAGCAAAGCAATAGAAGTTAAATCAACACTAACCACAAGCTGAAGTTATTACAAACATGGTCACATACATGGCAACAATCATGACCTCACTTCCGACTATGACCTCACTTCCTGCCACGACATCACTTCCGGCTTATGACGTCACTTCCGGTGGGCGGACCCCAACAAGTGCCAATCAAAATTGAGTACCTGTTCCTAATCATTTGGATGACACCACTGACCGTAATGTATTGTTTGGACCACTCTCTGAGTCAGAGAGGCCAGCACACAGACGTGCGCCATCCTCCCTGACTCCGAGAATGGTCCAAACATGCTTTATGGCAGTAGTTCCCAAACTGTTCCCAAACAGGGACCCACCAACGGGTCATGAGCCAATTTCATTTGGGTTGCAAAGCACCTAGAGCCACCATATTGAAAATATGGGAAAATGGGATCCTGGAAAGGGGGAGGGCTGTGTGCTTGTTTTGCTTATGTCCGTGCTATAAGTAGGCTTTTTTTTCCCTTTCTGATTCACTTTGCTACTGGGAAATGGCTGAGAGAGAACCCAATTTATGGCTGTGTTCTCAGAAAAGCAGCAGGCTCTGGTGTCACAATGACAGCACATCAGGCCATGACATCACTTCTGGTGAGTCCCGGACAGATTGTCATTCTGAAAAGTGGGTCCCGGTGCTAAAAGGTTTGAGAGCCACTGGTATAGATAAATAGCTTATAAAGGGTGACCGTCAGTGGCGTTTCTACAGGGAGGGCAAAGTGTTGCAAGAAGCCTTACCCTGTCATGTAAATCCCTCCTCTCCCTTGCTGCTGTAGCCAGTAAGCAACGCCAAGATGTTGCTTTTCCCTGTGAGGATTGGCTAAAACGGTGCAGGAGAGGAGTGATTTCCACTGCAAGGTAAGGCTTCTTGCAAAACTTAGAGCTTTGCCCTCCCTGTAGAAATGCCTCTGGTGACCGTAATTGTTCAGGATACAATGAGACTTGGGAATTGGAGAACTCCCTGCTGCTATTTAGGTGCCTCTACACAGTAGCATCCCCAATGCAAGTGGCCCCT
Organism: Lerista edwardsae; assembly: GCA_029204185.1. Classification (NCBI taxonomy): domain Eukaryota; kingdom Metazoa; phylum Chordata; class Lepidosauria; order Squamata; family Scincidae; genus Lerista; species Lerista edwardsae. The sequence goes on along the minus strand of JAJKFI010000182.1, from coordinate 632,452 downwards.
CCCACTTGCCGTCAGAGCCGTTCCAGGCAGTGACAGCCATGTCATCGCCACCTGGAAGGGCTCCGCCCGCAAGGAGGCAGGGCCGCTTATGTGTCTCATTGCAGCGCTCGCACTGCACTAATAAATGAGACGAGCTGCCTCTTTGCAAGCTGGCTTTGTGTTTCGCGGACCCTTCCCTTACCTGCTCGGAGCACGCCAGTCAATGATGTGCACTGAATGAGCCTCTGACTAAGGAAGCGGTAACCGAGAGAATTAATGATCCCTTCTGAAAGATAACAGAGGTTGGCTTCCATGCAAAGGGCTGGGGAGGGGCCTGGATACTATGGGGCCTTCCCCCCCTGTTGCCTTTTTCAATTATAATTAAATTCCCAGTCATCAAGGGTTGGCCACTGAAAGCCTCCAGCAAGCATCAGTGACTTTCAGTGAACAGGGTTAGTGAACCATATTGAAGGAACGGTGTTGCTTATTCATGCTCTTTTCAATGAGACTCGGTCTATACGAAGCCAATTTACATATTGATACAGCAAAAGGAAAAAAAATACTTTTCAAGAGGAGAGCTGCTCTAAGGGGTGAGAGGGGGAGGGGAGGGGGAGCCCAGCAAGCGACCTTTGCCCTGGTGGAAATTTTGGTGTTAATGTGGGGGGACTGGGGCAGGGGAGGCTCCGAAAGCCAGAAAAGTGAGACATGCACACATCTTTTTCAACGCATCTCGTTCCCCTTGAGGCGATAAACCCTGTGATTGGGTTGTGCCACTTTAGGTGGACTTTGCCACCGAAGCGTCGTTCTCTCAGAGCACAAGCCTAAACTGGAGTTCGGCCGGCACACTTAGGCCAGCAAAGCTTGGTTGGCAGGAAACACACCATAAAGTGCATGTGGACCACTCTCCGGGTGAGGGAGGATGATGCACATCCATTGCTGGACTCTCTGACTCCGAGAGTGGTCCAAGCACATTTTATGGTGGCCCTTGTGCCGGCCAAACTTTGCTGGCCTAACTGTGCCGGCCGAACTCCAGGTTGGGATTGCGCCCTCAGTGGTTGAGAGCTTGACCCAGGAGACCAATGGCTCTGGGCCTGGTTTTCTGCACCACTAGGGCTGCTGGTCAGAGGGGGACAACGCAGGTCATTCCAACTGGGATTTTGCCACAGTGACTGCAGCTCATGATCCTCCTGGCCTGGAAATTCAGGTGATGCTGGAGGGCCAGTGGGAAAGGCACTGATGTTCATCGGGAAAGATTCATTTCCTGCTCTTTTGACACCAAGGAAAATAATCAAGAATGAAAGGCCTGGAAAGCATGACAGTGTAACTATCAATGAATTTGAAGCAAGATTCAATCCATCCCGTGTTAAATTGCTCCATTGTTCTTGTGAGGCCACAACCAAAGGGGTTTGATAGCAGCATTAAACTTTACTCTTCTAAATGGAAGATTAGCATTTTCTGGAACTTTAGCCTAATCCTTGTTTTAAGTTAACCTCATGGAGACGGGATTAGTAATTCTCACCCACCAGCCAGCAGAATAGAAGAAATGTCTTTACAAAAAGATGTATTGTTACCTTTGTGTACATGATCTCCACGGAACAGGATGCCGCAAGGCAGGTGGAACGCGCAAAGCAAAAAGACGTGGTTGGAAGATGTTTGCTCAGATCCAGAAATGGGTTCCTTGCACACATGCAGGGTTCAGCACATGCACGAACACTTGTGGGTGGAACGGCTGCTCCAGTCATTGCTTGCCAAACTTCTCGTTCTGTCTCTTTTGGTGTGCTACAGGTAAACAGTAAGGACCAAATTAGGTGTGATTTTTTTTGGGGGTGGTGGTCCATGGCTGGAGGTCCTGATTTCCTTTTTCTTTTCAAAGAGTGCAATGATAAGAAGAGCCCCACTGGATCAGGCCAAAGGCCCACCTAGTCCAGCTTCCTGGATCTCACAGTGGCCCACCAAATACCTCAAAGAGCGCACAAGATACTTGCATCTTGTTGCCACTCCCCTGCATCCAGCACTTTGAGGTATTTGTTGTTCAGTCGCTAAGTCGTGTCCGACTCTTCGCGACCCCCTGGACCACAGCACACCAGGCCTCCCTGTCCTCCACTAGCTTCTTTGCAGCATCGCACTTTCCTTTCACTTCCAGACACATCCACAGCTGAGCTTCCTTCCGGTTTTGGCCCAGCTACTTCACTCTTTCTGGAGCTACTAGTACTTGTGCTCTGCTCTTCCCCAGTAGCATAATGGACACCTTCCAACCTGAGGGTCTCATCTTCCAGTGTCATATCGTTTAGCCTTTTAGTTTTGTAATCCATGGGGTTTTCTTGGCAAGACTACTGGAGTGGGTTGCCATTTCCTTCTCCAGCGGATCACGTTTAGTCAGAACTCTCTACTATGACCTGTCTATCTTGGGTAAGCCTACATGGCATAGCTCACAGCTTCATTGAGCTACTCAAGCTCCTTTGCCACGACAAGGCAGTGATCCATGAAAGGGACTTTGAGGTAGCCTACCTCTAAAATAAGGAGGTTGCACCACCCATCATGGCCTGTAGCCTGCGATGGACTTTTCCTCCAGAAAAGTTCAGCCTAGAAAAAAGGCGCCTGAGGAGGGACTTGATTGAGACATACAAAATTATGCATGGGATGGATAAAGTGGATAGAGGGAGGTAATTTTCCCTCTCTCATAACACCAGAACCAGGGGACATCCACTAAAATTAAGTGTTGGGAGAGGGAGAACAGATAAAAGGAAATACTTGTTTACCCAGCGGGTAATTAATCTGTGGAACTCCTTGCCACAGGACGTAATGATGGCATCTGGCCTATATGCTTTTAAAAGGGGGCTAGAGGAAAAGTCCATCGCAGGCTACAGGCCATGATGGTTAGTGCAACCTCCTTACTTTAGAGTTAGGCTACCTTGGAGTGCCAGATGCAGGGGAGTGGCAACGAGATCCAAGTATCTGGTTTCTTGTGTGTTCCCTGAGGCACCTGGTAGGCCACTCTGAGATACAGGAAGCTGGACTAGATGGGCCTTCGCTTGATCCAGTGGGGCTCTTCTTATGAAGCCCCCTTCCTTTTTTTTGGTGTCCAGGGATAGGTGCAAAGAGGTGTGTTTCCCTGAACTTAAAGACACGACAAAGTTCTCTTCTTCTGCAACACAGTGAATGAGTGCCAAAAAAAAATCTTTGTGATTGAAAATATCCATCCCCCATGGCCATTTGTAGCAGTTGGGGCTGCTTTTTTCTATTTGTTTGTTTGTTTGCGAGCATCTCTTACTTCCCGTAGTCCTAGCAACTGAATATTTTAACTCTCCCATCCTGAGTTACAATCATTGCTTAAATATTAACACAAAACAAGAACCAGTAATTATTTTTGACTCCATCATTACCAGAAAGCCATCTGCTCTGCTGCAAGAAAGCCGCCAAACAAGAAAGGAAATGCGGAGGCCTGCGTTCTGTGCCAAGGCGTCGTTTTTCTTGTGCACTGCTGTTTGTATTTGACGAGCATCGTTAGCGCCGAGCCCGGTGCAAGGAAGGGACTTGGAAAATGGAGGATGGTGCCACTGTCACTCTTGGGACTGTCTCTCTTGGGTCCCTAGGGCTACATGTGGGTCTGTACTGGGGGTGATGGCCCAAGATTGGCAGGATGCAAAAGTCCAGTTTTCCTACGGAGCCAGTACCTCAGAGAGCTGGACAAGTGGCAGAATGTCAGATTATCAACATGTGCTCAGGTCACCACAGTCCTTCATAAATATTTGCTTATAGCCTTTTGAGTACTGATTTCCCTGGGAGACACTGGACAGCTGTGGAGTTCCAGTCTTGACTCCCCTGCCAGTAAATTGGGTATAAAAGTGAGTAAGGATGATTTGACATTTCTTCATAGATCTCCCATAAGAAAAGCCCTGCTGGATCAGGCCAAGGGCCCATCTAGTCCAGCTTCCTGTATTTCACAGTGGCCCACCAGGTGCCTCAGGGAGCATACAAGGCAACAAGATGCCTGCATCCTGTGGCAACTGCCTCGTATCTGGCATTCTGAGGTAAAATTCTGAGGTAAATAAAACAGAATTTGTTATCCAGTCTCTTTGTTATCCTATCTTAAGAACATATGAAGAGGCCCACTGGATCAGGCCAAGGGCCCATCTAGTCCAGCATTCTGTATTTCACAGTGGCCCACCAGGTGCCTCAGGAAGCACGCAAGACAATCAGATACTTGTATCTCACTGCCAGTCCCCTGCATCTGGCATTCTAAGATAGCCTTTTACCCCTGAACCACCCCCAAGGAAGACACCAGACTGAGGTTGGGATTTATTAAACACAAATGTAAATCATGAAACCTACCGAAATGAAACACCCATCCCACCCTCGACAGTCTGGGGTAGGCAAAAAAAAAAAAAAAAACCTGCCATCCATGGCCAATTTGGATGACAGAAAAAAATTTCTTATCCGGCTCTCATGATGAGCGACCAGCTGATCTGAGATTGGACATACCTGTCATAGCTTGTAACATGTGATGGAGTTTTCTTCCATAAATCTGTCCAATCCCCTTTTAAAGGCATCCAGGCCAGACGTCATCACCACATCTTGTGACAAGGAGTTCCACGTGCTGGGTAAAGAAATATTTTCTTTTATTCAAAGTTTATTAAAAGTTAAATTCCATTATGTTGCTGAGCTTGTTTTCAAGCTGACACACTTAGCTCAGCTTGAGAAAGCCTCACTCCAGAATTCCCGTATCTACTGAGAAAGGAATCTAGGGATTGAATTTCACAGTCTGGGGATCTGGCTCGGCAGGGTTTGTACAATGGAGAGGGAGACAGTGCAGAATTGCTTTTTGCATTCTGTCGGCCAGCCATTTTCAACCACTGTGCTGTGGTGTACTGTGAGTGGTGCACAGGAGTGCTGCAGAATTTGGGGGGAAGGTCATTTATTTGTAGGGCCATTTAATTGGGGGATATGAGCATGGTGTGCCTTATGAATTGACAAAAAACTGATGGTGTGCCTTGTAGTACCTTCTCAGTGTGCCATGAGATTAAAAAGGTGAAAATCATTGCTATAGGCAGATATAGCCCATCTTTACTTTGGTACCTAAATACCAAGGTGGATTCAGGTCTACTTCCCAAAGGCATTGTCAGAAAACACTCCAGTGATGTGTATTCCCAGGCAGGAACATATTGAAAAACTGTTCAAAGAACTCAAGGAGTTACCTGAACTCTCATCTTAAAACTTGGGAAAATATGGGAAAGGTGGACTGGATGGAGAGCTAAGAATGGCAAGCAGGGGACTAGGGCAGCCACTTACTCACACTCCTCTATGGTTTCTTAAAGCACCCCCATCGCTCAGCCTTACAAGTGAATGGAGCAAACCCATGCTTCAAGATACACAGTTATCATTCACCCCACACACCAATTAAGGGCGTAATCCTAACCTGGAGTTAGGCTGGCCCAGTCAAGACAGCAAAGTTTGGCCAGCACAAGGGACACCGTAAAGTATGTTAGGACCACTCTCAGAGTCAGAGAGGCCAGCACCAGTGATGTCATGCAGGGGGTACGCGGGGGTACGCGAGTACCGGTTCCTAGGATTACAGCTGGCCCCACCCATTCACCCGCCCACTCGTCGACTCCGCCCTCTGCAACGTTTGAATTTCCTGCATGTTTGAGTTGCCTGCATGTTCTCAGAGCCAGGCAGGCAGGCAGGCAGCGAGCGGAGCCTTTCCTTTCCTTTCCTTGCCACTGAAAAATGAGTTGCTCTGGGGTTTTCACATGATGCCAGGCCTCCTTAACATGTTCTGCGGGTGCTGTGGAATACTGTTGCAACTGTTGGGTCAGTTTAACATCATCTGAGGCCTCAAAAAGGGCTTTTTCATGTCACTTCCTGCCACAACCTCACTTCTGGCTTATGACGTCACTTCCGGTGGGCGGGTCCCGACACGTGCCAATCAAAAGTGAGTACCTGTTCTTAAATCATTTAGATGACACCACTGGCCAGCACACAGATGTGCACCATCCTCCCTGACTCCGAGAGTGGTTCAAACACACTTTATGGTGGCCCTTGTGCCAGCCAAACTTTGCTGGTTTAGCTTATGCCGGCCTAACTCCAGGTTAGGATTGCGCCCTAAATGGCTAAATAAGCGACAACAGCACAAACACAGCCTTTCAGGTGTCAGCCTCACATGTGTTCTTACAGAGTGTGAAATGTTATTTTGAACAAGCCTATACTATTCCATAATGAGTCTCATTTACCCCTCTTAATTAGTGACAGGGAATATTAATTAACCCCCTCTCTGGGGACAAAAGCAAATTCCTTGAATCAACTCCAAGAGTCTCCAGCGACCCGCAGAACTAACAAGAGTGGGGTCTCACAGCATCGGCCCCTCCTGGCAAAGCCTGACAAATTCAAGGTCCTCTCCTGGAATGCGTTACTTGGGCACAACAACCTGGACAGGGGTGAGCTCAAGGAGATTGTCTGTTCCCCTGGAAAACAAAGACTATAGGGAAAAAATGCAGGTTGCTAGCACAGCAGAATTGTACCGGTGCACCTGGGTTGCAGAGAACTTGCTACCTGGCCCTGGAAATCATATCACCTATGGAACTGTGATGTTCCTAGAGGGGGCAAAATGCTACGTTTTGCAGGAGCCTGAGCTCCTGGGTAAAGCAACCATCCCTCTCACTTTCACAGCCATTGGAGGCTGGAGGAGAGAGCTGTGAAAGTGAGGAAGGGCCGGGGTGCTTTACCCAGAGGCATACCAGGGGGAAACCGCACCCATGGCACGCAACGTCATGATGTCACGATGCCGTGACGTCATGATGCTGTGGGGGGGCTTCTGTCCGCCATGTCAGCCAACATGGCAGGAAGAAGCCAAGCCCCTGCCTCCTTGTTTTGCCCGAGGGGTGGCCACCTCTTGGGCAAAACCCAAGCCACAGATGAGGGAAGCTGCGAACCGAGGAGGCAGTGGCGTCTCCTAGCTGTCCGAGCGGTTCGCAGAGCTGGGGGTGCGCATTGTCTCCTGGCCCCTGCTCGGGCACTTTTGCCCGAGCGCCGGCCAGGAGACACTGGTGCCTCCCCGGTTCGCAGATCCGGGGGGGGGTGCCATGTCACCCGGCTGCGGCTTGGGCAAAAATCGAGCCGCGGCCGAGGAAAGCCATGTGCTTCCCCAGCGCTGCAAGCCAGTGGGCACACGGCTTCCCTCAGCCACGGCTCAGGCATCTTCTTGGGCGCTGCGGGGGGGGGGGCTAAGGGCCATCGGCACCCCCTAGCAAATGGTGCCCATGGCTCTTGCCACATCACGCAACACCCTAGATACGCCTCTGGCTTTACCGAGGAGCTCAGGCTCCTGTAAAACTTAGCATTTTACTCCCCTCTGGGAATGTCACTGTTCTGGAACTAGGTAAAAACCAGAGTGTTATACCTTCATTCTGTCAAACACAGAGGTGGATCTACAGGGATGGCAAAGCTCTAAGTGTTGCAAGAAGCCTTACCATGCAAATCCCTCCTCTCCCTTGCTGCTGTAGCCAGTAAGCAATGCCAAGATGTTGCTTTTCCCTGTGAGGATTGGCTAAAACGGTGCAGGAGAGGAGTGATTTCCACTGCAAGGTAAGGCTTCTTGTAAAACGTAGAGCTTTGCCCTCCCTTAGATCTGCCTCTGCTCAAACGTTATGGCCAAAAACCTAAGACCTCAAAATACCCCTGCCTTACATAATGTTACGTATGATGGCTACATTGAACCTCCAGATGCAGGGGCAGTATGCCTAATTACTATGTGTGTGGGAGCAATCGCACGGGAGGGCACTGATGTTCATCCATTGCTTGTGGGGAAATATTCGCTTTATGTTTGGCCGGCAGTGAATCGAGCAGCCTTGTGTCGGGCTGCCCAGGCCATGGCCGGGGATACGATCTGGAGGTAGAAGCCACTGCCAGGTTCCACCCCTTCACAGGGCCACCCCACCACTTCCCCCACCCCGTTCCTCCTGCTCCTGCCTCCCCCGGACCCAAACGGCTTACAGGCAACCAGAACGGCTGGAGCTAACTGAGCACCAGCCCAGTGTGGGTGCGACATGGCTGCAGACGTGCTTTGAGGCACATTCATGACATTTTCACCAGTGGTGCACATGGAGCACCAGCAACAGAGCCTTCTGGATCAGGCCCTAAATAAATAAATAAATAAATAAATAAATAAATAAATAAATAAATAAATGTGTCATATGCGGGTGTCAGAAATGTGTGTGTGTCAAATGACCTAGCTAGACAACTGCTGGACCGCTCCCCTTACGGCAGCGGTGTCATCCTCAAATGAAGTTCCGGAACGCTAGGCGGGACTTACCGCTTGATTGACAGGCTGTCCGTGACGTGTTGCTGCCTGCCCACCCGCCACGCGGGCTCCCTCCAGTTGGCGCGCCCCTCCGCTGCTTGCCCAGGCACCCGGCACGCCCCCCCAGGCAAGCGGGCACCCACTCCGAAGCCAGGGGTGCCCGCGCGGTGGGCGGGCAGGCAGCGACATGTCACAGACGGGCAGCCAATCAGGCGGTAAGTCCCGCCTAGCGTTCCGGAATGTTGTTTAAGTATGACACCACTGCCTTACGGGGGATTGGCCCAGTCGAGATACTCAGTGGTGGATTGCCAAGTCCAATGGCGGGTTAGACTGTGGGAGTCTAATCTCCCTGCAGAGGGGGCTCTGGCGGTGGGGTGTCACTTCTAAAAGAAGCCTGGCCCAGGGAGGGAGGTGGGGTTGGTTTTGTGGCTGTTAGGCCACATTCAAGGCTCCATTGGGAGGCCACACAACCCCAATTCGGGCCACGCGGCTTTATACAGCAGGCACACATCCAAGGAACCCTATGGGGTGGCCGGAGCCTCCCCTGGGTCAAGGGGATGAACGTACCCTTGACCTGGGAAGCCTCCTCAGCACACCCACGGTATGCCGGCCTCACCAATCCAGCGCAACTTAGAAATGCACCCCGAGAGCGGTCCAAACACACTTGACGGTGTCCCTGGTGCCAGCCAAACTTTGCTGGCCGAACTGGGCCAGCCTAACTCCAGGTGAGGATTGCGCTCCTACGTGAGGGTGGAGGAGTAGTCATGGTGGGCCCGCACTTCTTGTGGAAAACGTAGCCCTGCGCTTGTGCTGCACGCCCTACAGATCCATCAGGACAGGGTGCTTTACATGGAGGCCTTTAACAATTTCCTGCTGCACAAGATGGTTTTCAAAGAAGTAGCTTAAATATGTGTGCCCCACACTCAGAAGACTGCTCTGCCGCTGTCTTGCCTCTTCCTTCGGTCTGTTAAGCATCGTTCCCCTGAAGCCTGCATTCAGACCACACGCAAGTCAAAAGCCGTGAAACAATTGCCCAATTCACAAATTAACGTGGAGGTCAAAGGACTGATTGAGGCCTGTGCAACTGACTAAAAGCTATTCACTCCTCTTGCCACATGATCCTGCAGGCCCTGGGATTCAACAGCTGAGCCGCCTTAATCCTCCTTAATTTGAGTGCAAAGCAACGCGCATGTGATACGAGGAGCATTTGGAGAGTGCCCATTTTGCTCAGTTCAGCTCCTGGCCTGACCGAACAATCAGGACGCTGGGGCCTCACTCACAGGTGGCCCTTGAGACTTTCGAGGTGCTTCTGCATGACTAAGAAAGCTGATAGTCCACAAATGTAGGGCACCCCGATTCCTGGGGGGGCGGGGGACCTGAAAACAGAAGGTAGAAACAAATCAGTCTTCAGGATGGGGAAGGCAAAAATATACCTCCAATTGGTGAAGGTGCCATTCGTCATTGTTACACACACACACACACACACACACACACA
>JAJKFI010000182.1:589261-617682 GCA_029204185.1 Lerista edwardsae | reverse complement strand
GTTCTCAGAGCCAGGCAGGCAGGCAGGCAGCGAGCGGAGCCTTGCCTTGCCTTGCCACTGAAAAATGAGCTGCTCTGGGGTTTTGGAACTGTTGGGTCACTTTAACATGATGCCTGGCCTCCTTAACATGTTCTGGGGGTGCTGTGGAATACTGTTGCAACTGTAGGGTCAGTTTAAAATTGTCTGAGGACTCAAAAAGGGCTTTTGTCATGTCACTTCCTGCCACAACACCACTTCTGGCTTATGACGTCACTTCCGGTGGGCGGGTCCCGACACGTGCCAATCAAAAGTGAGTACCTGTTCTTAAATCATTTAGATGACACCACTGGCTGGGACTTATCAGCAAGCACCACCATCGCCTGCATCAGCCCCGTTCCTCATAGCGGTACTTTAAAAATAATCTAAACGCGAACATTTCAATCAAGCCACCCCATCCATCTTGGTCAAAATGCAATAAGGACAGACCTCTGTGGAGCCTGTTGGCTGTCCTTACCGAGGCCTCCCTGCCGAGAGCTGTGCCCTTTAGTTCTTTATTTATTTGCGCAGCTTCTCAGCTGCCCGCACGGTCCTTTGGCCTCGTTGCTGCTGAACAGCGCAAAAGGTATTTCTAATCTCATGATGGCGACTGGGAGGGGTCTGAAGGATACACATTAGGTCTTGCCGACTGCAAGTTTGACTCTTCCCAGAAGCCCCTCGCACAATGCAATGATTCAGGGAGGAAATTTCAAATTATTTTCATTAGACTTCTGTTTTCTCCAAGCTCACCAAAGTGATTAGTTGGGGATTAAAATATTTACACAGCACACGCTGCCTTGGCACAGCCCTAGAATATCTAAGCATTCTGCTACAAGGGTCACCATCCTTCGGTTTGGAAAGAGAACCATTCATTTCTATGGGAAAAGGGGCCACTTGGGGACAGAGACAGATTGGCTGAGCTTTGGTGGAATCTTATTCCCAAGGGCAACCTGTGGCAGGGCTCACCAAGACTCAACCCTGGACTAACAATAGCCTGAGAAAAATGCAGGGTCCATTTCTAAATTCATGTTTGCAATCAAGAAGTCTAAGTTTCCATAAAGGACGAGACACTCTTTTTTATTTTTTTAATATAAGAACCATAAGAACATAAGGAGAGCCCAGCTGGATCAGGCCAAGGGCCCATCTAGTCCAGCTTCCTGTATCTCACAGTGGCCCACCAGGTGCCTCAGAAGGCCCAGGAGACAACAAGATGCTTGCATCCTGTTGCCACTCGCTTGCACCTGGCATTCTGAAGTAGCCTACTACTAACGTAGGGAGGTTGCACCACCCATCATGGCCAATAGCCCACGATGGACTTTTCTTCCAGAAATCCGTCCAGTCCCCTTTTAAAGGCATCTAGGCCAGATGCCATCACCACCTCCTGTGGCAAGGAGTGAGTTCCATAGCCCCATTACCCGCTGGGTAAAAAAGCATTTCCTTTTATCTGCTTTAACTCTCCCAACACTCAATTTCAGTGGATGTCCTCTGGTTTTGGTATTGTGAGAGAGGGAAAAGAACATTCCTCTATCGACTCTATCCCTTCCGTGCATAATTTTGTATGTCTCAATCATGTCCCCCCTCAGGCGCCTTTTTTTCTAGGCTGAAGAGCCTCAAACGCCTTTCCTCATATGGGAGGTGCCCCAGCCCAGTAATCATTTTGGTCACTCTTTTCTGCACCAGCTCCACTATGTCCTTTTTGAGGTGTGGTGACCAGAACTGTACACAATACCCTAGATGTGGCCTTACCATCGATTTGTACAATATTTTGATTTGTAATTATATGGGCCGCTAGTGTGCATGGTACATTACCCAGAGTGAAAACACAGGTCCTTGTCTGGGGCATCCCACAATTTAAATAGTGACATGAGGGAGACATCAGAGGGCAGAAAGTGCATTGAGCCCAGGGGAAACATATACTAGTGCAGTTATGGCAAACCAATGACACATATGTCCAGTAGTGGGATCTAAATGATTTAGCAAGGGGAACTCACTTTTGATTGGCACTTGTGTCAGGACCCGCCCACCAGAAGTGACATCATAGCCGGAAGTGATGTTGTGACAGGAAGTGAGGTCATGGCCGGAAGTGATGTTGTAGCTGGAAGTGAAATGGTCAAGCAGGAAGTGCTGTCATTGTAACACAATAAAATGACATGAACTGTAAATTGGCACCCACAAAACTAGACCAACCACTCCACAACAGTTTCAGCAGGCATCTATGCATTTTTAGGTGGGCTAGCAAGCCCCCAAAACTAGACCAACCATTCCACAACATTCTTCCTTCATACTGCTGTGGGAGGGAGGGGGGACGGGGAGAACGAGGGGGAATGGGGAGAAGGCAGGCCACGCCATGGAGCCAGCCGGCTGGGTTGTTTTTACTGCTGCGGGAGGGAGGGGGAGGGGGAGAACGAGGGGGAACAGGGAGAAGGCAGGCCACACTGCAGAGGGAGCCCAGGCCTACCTGCTGCCGTCTCCTGCCGCTGCCGCCGGGCCGCCGCCGGGCCGCCGCCACCGCCGGTCTCCCGCCACCTCTGCCGGTCTCCCGCCGCCTCCAGTTCAAATGTTGCAGAACTGGGGGCGGAGCGCGCGCACAACTGAAGAAAAACAACGTAAAAAAAAAAACCACGGAGAAAAAAAAATAGCCAGAAGCCAGCCGACGTCAGCGAGTGGGCGGAGCCAGCCAACGTTCCAACAAGTGGAACTCCATCCCCCCACGTTCCCCCTCAATCCCACCACTGCATATGTCAAAGGTGACACATCACAATGTGTGGGGTGACACACCAGATTTCACCAACACCTCATCAAAACTGAATTTATTTTACTCATTTTTCATTTTTGTCATAATTTGATGGTTTTTTTATCTAATGCATAGCACCACACATGATTGGACTGTATATTTTGTTTAAATAAATGAATATAAAGAATTGTTTCTCTTTCGTTTGGGGTCGGGGTTTGACACACCAGCAGAGTCAGGACGCAATCTTAACCAACTTTCCAGCACCAGGGTAAGGTCAGGGCAGCTTTGAGGAAAGGGAACAAACACCTTGAGGAGGCCTCCATGATTACTTCTCTGGAGGAAGGGCCATTGTGGGCTATAGGCCTTGATGGGTCGTGCAACCTCCTTTGGATACTTAAGAATGCCGGGTGCAAGTGAGTGGCAATAGGATGCCGGCAACCTGTAGTCTTGTGTGCTCCCTGAAGCTCCCTGAGGAAAAGTCCATAGAAGGCTACAGGCTGTGATGGGTATGTGCAACCTCCTAGTTATAGATGTAGGTTAGCTCAGGCCAGGTACTAGGAAGAGGCAGCAGCCTGCAGGCATCTTGTTGTGTGCGCTCTGAGACATCTGGTGGGCCACTGTGAGATACAGGATGCTGGACTAGATGGGCCTTTGTCCTGATCCAGTGGGGCTGTTCCTATGTTCCTATGAATACATGTCTGAAGAGGAGCATCTGGTTCTGGTGGCTGTCAAAGAGAAATGCTGTAGAGAATCTTGACTAGCCATCTCAGTCAAGAATTTTACCTCAGAATTTTACCTCAGAATGTCAGACACAAGGGAGTGGCAACAGAATGCAGGCAGCAGTCTTGTGTGCTCCATGAGGCATCTGGTGGGCCACTGTGAGATACAGGAAGCTGGACTAGATGGGCCTTTGGCCTGATCCAGTGGGGCTGTTCTTAAGTTATAAGAACTTAAGTCGCAAGGGGGTGGCTGCAGAAGTCAAGAGGTGATCAGGGCATGCCCTAGAGTTTTTGCAGAGGAGGCAAAATAACCTTTGTAGGATATGTATATTTATTGTGCCTTCCCTCCAAGGAGCTCAGCATGCATGGTCCCAACCACCATTGTATCCTACACAACAATCCTGTGAGGTTGGTTGGGCCCCAGCTTATCTAGCAAGCTTCAGTGGCACTGTCTCCAGTATCCCCTCCTTACAGGAAGGGGCCGTTGTCCATTAGCATGGTGCATGCTCCACACTCATAAACCCCCAGAATCAGGCCTTCATGTGGCCAGTGCCAAAGATCCAGCCAGCAAGTGACCAGTGCCTGAGAGCCTGTGTGGTTGGTCAGTCAGCACAGACCATCCTGAGTGAAATTGGACAAGGAAGCTTCATGTGCTACAAGGTGCTACAAGACTCAGTGAGATTTCATAGGCTTAAGAAGGTAAGAACATAAGAAGAGCCCTGCTGGATCAGGCCAAGGCCCATCTAGTCCAGCTTCCTGTATCTCACAGTGGCTCACCAGGTGCCTCAGGGAGCACATAAAACAACAGGCTGCCTGCATTCTGTGGCCACTCCCTCGTAACTGGCATTCTAAGGTAAATTTCTGAGGTAAATATGAGGTAAATAAAACAGAATTTGCTATCCTGTCTGCAGGGAGGGAGCTATAATCCAAGCCTTAAGAACATAGAAGAGCCCCACTGGATCAGGCCAAAGGCCCATCTAATCCAGCTTCCTCTATCTCACAGTGGCCACTCAGGGAGCACATGAGACAACAAGACGCCTGCATCCTGTGGCCACTCCCTTGCACCCGGCATTCTGAAGTAGCCTACTACTAATGTAAGGAGGTTGCAGATCCCATCATGGCCCGTGGCCCATGATGGACGTTTCCTCCAGAAATCTGTCCAATCCCCTTTTAAAGGCACCTAGGCCAGATGCCATCCCCACCTCCTGTGGCAAGGAGTTCCACAGATGAATTACCCGCTGTGTACATTTACCCACTGTGTAAATCTTCACCTCCCCAGGTGACGCTAACACTGCAGGACTCGAGGGATCCAACAAGAAGACAATCTCGACTGCGCTCCAATGCAAGATAAGATGCAAATGTCCTTGTGAGAAATCCCACTTCTGCGACCTTTGAAGTGCTGGAGAATCAATTTGCTGCACCTCTCACTCCTGTCCTGTCTGCTTGGCTGCATCAGAAGAGGCAAGATAACACAGCATAGGGACGCAGGGAGAACCTCTCCCCTTGCCCTCGAAGCGTGCTGAGCAAGCACCTTTGTTTTATTCCAGAGAAGCCAAGGGGGCCCATTAGATGTCTGTCCTCCAGTTCAGCTTGTGGATAACACAGGCCCTTCTGCCCACCGCCAGAGACTGGAGAGTGCACTCCACGGCAGCCTTGCCCTGTATTGGCGCAGCTTTCCCCGAAACGAAAAAAGGAGATGCATAACAAGATTTGCATTCCTCTCCCCCAGAACAGGGCTGCTGCAAGCAAACATTTTCGGTGCTTCTTTGTCCACATTATCGGCTGCCTCAACCCATTTCCTGACTGGGACAAGTTTCCTCCAGGGGACAGGAGTCACCTGTCGTCACTTGCTTCTGTGACTTAATCGTTTTAGCCCCAGCTGCTAACTGACAGTCACATCTGGTATTCAGTCACCTTGAATGCAACTCCAGTGATGGCGCAGGATGCTATTCCTGTCCACAACTGGCAAGAAAATCCTCTCCATTCTTTTCAACTTATGCCACCAGGCAGCGTACAGGAAGACAGAGAGGAATTTATTCCTTGTTTTGCTTCAATATTTTTAGCATTTTTCCAGCCCGGAAAAGCAAGTCTCTTTTCCAGCTACAATCTTCAATTATAGCTAGGGGTGTGGGTTTTTGTTGACATTTTTTCCCAAAAATAGGAAATGGCAGCGGTGTTATATGTCTTTATTCTACATTCTCCATCCAAGTTCTCATTTTTATTAATTTTAAATGCTTTAAAAGTGTACTAGATAGTTGATACAGGTGATATAGTAGGAGATACAGCCACAGTATTATTTCTAATTGGAAAAGTCATCTCTTTTAATTTTTGGAAGATATCTTAAACACCAAAACTAATTTGGTGTTTTTATTCAGATATTTTAACTGCCAAAAAGTGGTTTCCAACAACAACAAAAACACCACCCCTAATGATAGCACAAGTGTACGCATGTCTACTCAGGACTATGCCCCATTTAATTAACTGGGAGTTACTGGGAGCACTGAAAAAGGCAGAGCACCGAAGAATAGATGCTCTTGAATTATGGTATTGGAGAAGACTCTTGAGAGTCCCCTGGACTGCAAGGAGATCCAATCGGTCAATCCTCCAGGAAGTCAAGCCTGATTGCTCCCTGGAAGGACAAATCCTGAAGCTGAAGCTCCAGTACTTTGGCCACCTCCTGAGAAGAGAGGACTCCTTCGAAAAGACCCTCATGCTGGGAATCATCAAAGGCCAAAGGAGAAGGGAGCGGCAGAGGACGACATGGTTAGATAGTGTCACCGAAGTGATGAACATGAAACTGGGTGAACTCCAGAAGCTAGTGGAGGACAGGGAGGCCTGGCGTGCTGTGGTCCAGGGGGTCGCGAAGAGTCGGACACGACTTAGCGACTGAACATCAACTACTACTATTCCCAGGTATGGGTGTGCAGCACTGCCGCCTTACAGTACAACGTTTACACAGTCGTGTAAGTTTGTGAGTTGCACAGTCATAAGCGCCATTGAATTCAGTGGAATTTACACTAAGGAAATTGCGTGTGGAATTTCAGCCTGACACTTTTTGGTACAAGTCGCCCGGGGGTGTATGTGCAAAGACAGCCTGAACAACCAGAAAGGCAGATCTGCTCCTGCCATGCCCCCTGCCTTTACACGGATCCCCCTTGACCCACACACCCCTCTGCCTTCTATTTTCCTCCATTCTGGAGAGTCCCCTGCTGGCCTTCAGGAATGGACTTGCAGGGGGCAGCACTGGAGAAGAGGGCATGGAAAAGTCCCACATGTGACCTGAAGCAGAGGCGGAGGAAGGGTGTAGCCTGGGGTGGCGCGAGCCATGGGTGCCAGCAGCGGCGGGGTGCCATTGCGCAGAGTCCGCGGAGTAACCAGCATGCTCCAAAATGAAGCTATTCCAGGCGCAGGGAGGCATGGCTGGGTGGCACATGGGGGTGGAGCAACATGCTGGGGGTGCGGTTTCATCGCCCTGCCATGGGCGCACTCGGGGCTCTGTTCATCCCTGACCTGAAGTCTGTTTGAGGTTCTCTGCTTCCAATTCAGGGCACAATTCAATGGCCTCTGTTTGGCTGATGCTGTGCGCCGACATTGGCCCCATGTCACTAGCACTGATGCTGGGGCACTGACCGGCACCCCCACGTTGGCGCTACGGCTCTTGGGCAGATGCTAGCGGTAGGGTTGGATGAAGGGTGCTGGCGCAAGGCAAATACAGGAAGACGGACTCGGTGAACTTGGCTGGCGCAAGGGCGTTTCTGGGAGGAGAGAGGGTGGGTGGGAGGGCGGTTCTGGGCTGGGGACGTGTGTGCAGGCCCAAGGAGGGGGGGTGGGAATGGGAGGCAGCCAGTAGACTGCCTCCAAGCCTCCATTCCCCAGGCTGTACAGCCCCAATTTGGGCCATGCAGCCTATTTAGCAGGCGCAAATCCGAGGAAACTTATGGGGAGGCTGGAGCCTCCCATGGGGCAAGGGCAGAAATGAAACACAGGGAGTAACCGCTACCCCCCTGTTCTATGGCCCCCCTTCTTCCCAGGTGGGATCTGCCGCACTCAGAGTGTGCTGGACCCCCACATGCATACACAGAGCATCTGGGTTCCCTGCATCTGCGTTGCAAACCGCCGACTGCCCCCAAACTGCAGGATGCAGCACCTGCCCCATTGGCACAGCTATGCCAGCGCTGGAAAGCTGGTTAGGCTTGCACCCTGGGTTGTGCCACAAGAAAACCTGAAGACCTAACAGAAGCATCCTTAAAGGACCGGGAGCACTCCAGGGACTCGAAGGCATTATTTTAGCTACAGCAATAAAGATGGTTTCCCTCCCTTTTGATGCTCCACTTCCAAAGGGATTATCAGATTGTTCCTTTCTAGAACAGCCATGACCACAGGCTGAGCAAAATAGGAAAGTTCTCTGGACAGATCTGAAGAAACGTGGATTTTTTTTTTCAAAAGAAAAAAAAACATAAAACCTATTCCTAATCAACTTTTTATACAAGCCATCCCTCCACCAGTTCCAACCAATATAATTAGCATTATCTAAATTAGTTATCACACAGGCCGCCTTCTTCCTTGGGGTGGAAAGAAAAAAAACAGGTTTTATTTTGACGTTATAGGTGTAGCTATAGGCTTCCACAGAACTATATGCATGCTTGGGCATACTTCAGTAGATAATATTTTTAATCCTAATTAAAAAAAAAAAAAGCTCTTCTGTCACATAAATATTAAGATTCACGAATAACTTTATTTTCCTTTGGAAATCAACTGATTTCCATATATCTATACTTCACCTATCTTTGGAATGGAGCAATTTTAATTTTCCATATAAACAGATTTGCATTATGTTAAGGTTGCATTAAAGTTTTGGGCAGTTGAAGTTTTCAACCAACTTTGAATATTAATAGACTTCTTAAAACATTCCACTGATTCAGGTGCCAGGTTTGCGTGTGGAGGTAATGGGAACTGCTCCAAAATGTAATCCACGTAAATTCTAGGACTATTCTATTTGTCATGAACTGTGCTGTCTTTTTTGGCTCTTACGAAATAATCATCCAGATATCCAACATCTCTAATTAAAGGCTCCCAAGTAATAGATGAAGGATGCCTACCCTACCTTGAGGAAAGCTTTTGCTAGCCAAAACAAGTTGGTGCAATATCCCCAAATTTTCAGCTTCCAACCTACATCACTTACAGTCCAATCCTATCCTTCCTGCCCCCCCCCCGATGCAGCTACACCAAAATTGCAACTGCTGCATTCTATAATCCAGGATATCTCATCTAAGAGTGCAGGGGGATCTACTCGGTCCTGCATTAGCTAAATAACTGAAACAGGTCTGTGTGGACCCACACCATAGCACTGGGTTCGGGAAGGGGGATAGGATATAAATGGTAAGGGCACCACCTGACACCATCTACCAGTTGAGGACAAATGTTCTACACCAGTGGGATTCAAACATTTTAGACCGGGACATACTTTTTAGGATGGGACCCACTGGAAGTGATGTCATTATCCTGGAAATGATGTTGTGGCAGGAAGTGACATCATCAAGCAGGAAATGTTGTCATGGTAACATAATAAAATGACACTCCTGGAATGCAAACTGGCGTCCTTGGACTGCAGCAATTGTACAACCATGAAACATCCCTGACAGAAAGCAAGATGAGGACAAAATATGATGTAAAAGCACTGAACTGAAATCAATTAAAAAAAAAAAAACCTCACTTGAAAATTGAAACTCACCAAAGGAATATAACAAGAGTAAGGTCTGAAGTTTCCAAGATGGCTGTGATGTTCCACAACCCACCTGGCGTCAGGTTACGACCCACCAAGTAGGTCCCGACCCACAGTTTGAATAACACTGTTCTACACAACTCTTGGAGGGACATTTGCTCTCTCATCATTTCCACAAGTGATCAAAGAATAAATTGGCTGTACACTGGAAACGTACAAAAATAGCAGGATTCTTCCACTTCAGGAATTCCAGTTTGGGATAAGAATCAGCTCTATTATCAGACTCTGATTTAATGAAGTACAAGGTATGTTTTGATCAGCTCTGCTAGAACAACCTGTGGTCCTTAATAAGAGTTTTCCCAGGGGGGAATCTTCAGTTTTGGATGCCGGAAGGCAGTTCATAGCAGGTATTCATCTAGATGCGCTGTGACTTCACATTTCCATCTTTTTGATTTTCCTGTGGATGTTTCTGCTTCTCTCTGCCTTTCTCTCTCTCCCTCCCTCTCTCTCTCTCTCTCTTTTCCCCCCTCCACTCCATCCATCTGTTTCAGACCAGCTATAAAAGCTCATTTTCCTTGAAATAATTGTAATTAAAAATGGAGGAGAAATTAATTTGAATAGATCCACAGCCCGCCCCCCTCCCTATTTCAGGTTCAGAGGTCAAGCCAAGATTTGGTGCTTGGCTTGCAGGACAGATGTATCTAGAGCCTGGGAAAGAGGCATTCAGGCCAGATGTTATGTATCCTGGTAACTGCATCACTGAGGGCGCAATCCTAACCTGGAGCTAGGCTGGCACAGTTGGGCCAGCGAAGTTTGGCCAGCGCAAGGGGCACTCTCGGAGGCAGAGAAGCCAGCACACAGACATGCGCCATCCTCCCTGACTCCAAGAGTGGTCCAAAAGCACTTTACAGTGGCCCTTGGGCACGCCAAACTTTGCTGGCCTAACTGTGCCAGCCTAACTCCAGGTTAGGATTGAGCTCTGAGGCAGGACCAAGTAAGCTGTTTTGGATCTTGTGCCATCCACAGCGATGTCTCTGCAGGCTTCCCGTCTTCGGTGTTGCTGCATCCAGCAATGTCAGAGGCATCCAAAGGGCCTTCCTAGTCCAGCATCCTGTTTCTCACAGTGGCCAACCAGATGCCTTTGCGGAGTTGCCAAATTGGAAGCCGTTCCTCAATATATTTGTTTCTCCACCTGCCATATGGTTCGACATTCCCAGAGACCCTGATAACCGTTTCTTGGGGTCATCTCCAGATTGACCAGGACTTCTGGAGATTCTATGCCTCTGGGAAGCTCATAAGCAGTGATGTCATGCAGGGGGTACGCAAGTACCGGTTTCTAGAATTACAGCTGGCCCTGCACATTCGCCCACCCACTCGTCGACTCCGCCCTCTGCAACGTTTGAATTTCCTGCATGTTTGAGTTGCCTGCATGTTCTCAGAGCCAGACAGGCAGGCAGGCAGGCAGCGAGCAGAGCCTTTCCTTTCCTTGCCACTGAAAAATGAGTTGCTCTGGGGTTTGAACATGATGCCAGGCCTCCTTAACATGTTCTGGGGGTGCTGCGGAATACTGTTGCAACTGTTGGGTCAGTTTAAAATCATCTGAGGCCTCAAAAAGGGCTTTTTTCATGTCACTTCCTGCCACGACATCACTTCTGGCTTATGACATCACTTCCAGTGGGCGGGTCCCGACACGTGCCAATCAAAAGTGAGTACCTGTTCTTAAATCATTTAGATGACACCACTGCTCATAAGCAGGATATGTAGTCAGTATCTATGTATCTATGTATGCATTTATTTATTTATTTGAATAATTTATACCCTACCTTTTCCATGCTGAAGCAAATGCCCAAGGTGGCTTACAGAGAACAATGTAAAATACAATGTAACCACAATAAGTAAAACATATTAAAACAACAACAACATTAAACATTAACGGGAACATAGAGAGTGAACAAGAATGAGGCTAGACCCCGTTCTCCATATCAGGTCTACTTGTAATTGTGTTTGCATATACAATATTTTCCCCACCTCTTACCCTTGCCACCATCTTCCCCGTCCCTGCCAGTCCACTTTTGAATAAAAGAAGAGCCCCAGAGCACAATCCTAACCTGGAGTTAGGCCGGCAACGGGAACATAGAACTGGTATTCAACAGTAAACACACTGCCCCAAACATGGAGACCCTATTTAGCTGCCATGACTAGTAATTGCTGGCGGAAGAATTTTCTACCCGTGAGTTTGTTTAATCCCCTTTAAAAGTCATTTAAACCAAATAGGAACCGTCCCCCACCCCACATACGTTACTCTGCAAAATACTACCTACATCAAGGATGCTACAGGCATCATAAGTGATACAAGTGCTTGTTTTCATTTATAATGACATAAAAATGCAAAGCACTGCATTTTGGTGTTGAAGATGTTTTCCGGAAATTGGGAGTGCAATCCTAATCTGGAGTTAGGCTGCCACAGTTAGGCCAGCAAAGTTTGGCTGGTAGAAGGGCCATCTTAAAGCACATTTGGACCACTCTCGGAATCAGGGAGGATGGACTCCAAGAGTGGTCCAAACATACTGTACTTTATGGTGTCCCTTGTGCTGGCCAAACTGACCTAAGTGTGCCAGCCCAATTCCAGGTCAGGATTGTGCTCTGAAATAGATTACTTTTCCAATTAGAAACAATACAGAGCCCAATCCTATGCTTGCCTACTTAGCACCATTTTGTTCCACATGGCATTCTCCCAGCAAAGTATGTATAGGATTGTACCCACAGGGGCTGCATCTGCTGAGATTATATCACTTATATCACCAACGTCGTACACCTTTAAAGCATTGCTTGCCCATCTGTAACATAAGAACAAAAGAACAAAAGAAGAGACCCACTGGATCAGGCCAAAGGCCCACCTAGTGCAGCTTCCTGTATCTCACAATGGCCCACCAGATGCCTCAGGGAGCACACAAGACAACTAGATACCTGCATCTTGTTGACATACCCTTGCATCTGGCATTCTGAGGTAAATTTCTGAGGTAAAATGAGGTAAATATGAGGAAAATGAAACAGAATTTGCTATCCTGTCTGTGGGGAGGGAGCTATAATAATTTGCAACCGAATTCAGGCCTTAAGAACATAAAAAGAGCCTTGCTGGTCAGGCCAAAGGCCCATCTGTCCAACTTCCTGTATCTTACAGTGGACCACCAGATACCTCAGGGAGCACATGAAACAACAAGAGGCCTGCATCCTGTGGCCATTCCCCTGCTCCTGGCATTCTGAAGTTGTTCAGGTGCTAAGTCGTGTCCGACTCTTCGCGGCCCCCTGGACCACAGCATGCCAGGCCCCCCTGTCCTCTACTAGCTTCCGGAGTTCACCCAATTTCATGTTCATCACTTTGGTGACACTATCTAACCATCTCATCCTCGGCCACCCCCTTCTCCTTTGACCTTCCCTCTTTCCCAGCATGAGGGTCTTTTTAGAAAAGAGTTCTCTCTTCTCATGAGGTGGCCAAAGTATTGGAGCTTCAGCTTCAGGATTTGTCCTTCCAGGGAGCAATCAGGCTTGACTTCCTGGAGGATTGACTGACTGGATCTCCTTGCAGTCCAGGGGACTCTCAAGAGTCTTCTCCAACACCATAATTCGAAAGCATCTATTCTTCGGCGCTCCGCCTTCCTTATGGTCCAGCTCTCACAGCCATACATTGCTACTGGGAAAACCATCGCTTTGACTATGCGAACCTTTGTTGGCAATATGTCTCGGCTTTTTATTAAATTTTCTAGGTTCGCCATAGCTTTCCTCCCAAGAAGCAAACATCTTTTAATTTCATGGCTACAATCACCATCTGCGGTGAACTTGGAGTCCAGGAAAATAAACTCTGACACTGCTTCCATTTCTTCCCCTTTCTGAAGAAGCATACTACTAACATAAAGAGGTTGCGCCACCCATCATGGCCTATAGCCCACACTTTTCCTCCAGAAATCTGTCCAATCCCCTTTTAAAGGCACCTGGGCCTGATGCCATCACCACCTCCTGTGGTGGTGCAGTTGACTAATGCAGTCAACTGATTTCTTCCTTCTGCTAAAGCAGCAGTTCTCAAACTTTTTACTGCTGTGACCAAGCAGTCACATCATGTCCCACAATGCTTTGTAGCTTCCAGGTAGCGCATCAGAATGCAAGGCCGCAAGGCATTCTGGGGTGTGAAGTGGTCAGCAAAGTGGGTCACGTGTCGGTATCACACAGAAAAGGCAAAATGTGGCCCAGAACGTCTTCCACCTTCTGGGTTGCACCAGCCCCTCGACCCATCAAGAATCAGGCCTTGACCCCCTTGTGGTTTGCAACCAGTAGTGTCATCTTACCGGTACGCTGGGGGGGTCATCCGGGTGATCGGCAGTGCGCTCGCTGTGTTCCGTTGCGCAGCGGGCGGGCTTTCGCTGTTACGCAACGGAACGCAGCGAGCGCACTGCCGATCACCCTGATGACCCGCCCAGCATACCGGTAAGATGACACTACTGGTTGCAACCCACACTTTGAAAACTGCTGCACTAGAGCTTTATTTTCCGCCATTTTGTTTTAATAGTTTTTTCCCCTTAGTACCTGAATGAATACAATGTTTGCCATGTCTCACATTTATAAAAGAGCAATCTATTGCCATTTCCTAAGAGAGAGTGTTTTAATTCACAAAACGGCATTCGTTGAAATGGTACAAACAATGGCAGGGTTTTTTTTATTAATTCTGATCCCAATCTATACAGTCTTTTTTGTCCATCTCTACAGCTGTGGTTATCTTGAAGTACTTACAGTCTCGTACACAGGGCTTTTATAATTGAACAACATAGAACAATGGGAGATTTACTAGTTTATTAAGAACCAAAATGAACCTAACTGAATATCTCCCTTTTGTTGAAAGCTACCTCACCAAGAAGGAGGCAAGGATGTGCCTGGCATAATCATTTTGGGGTTTTCTCTCTTCTTTTATTATACCTTCTCCAAACAGGACGGAAAATATAGCAGGGCAAAAGTACTTCTTTATAAGCTCTGTGTCGTTTCTGATATTCTCAGCAATAAGGCATCAATTAAGTAAATTTAAAGAATCCCTTAGTGAGATTCTATATTGTTAGGGTGAATCCACGTAGTCTTTTATGACAAGGAAAATTCATCACAAAGTGAGGGATTTCTACAATGTTCTTAATCAATGTTCTTAATCAAGAGGATATTATGCCCTTTTCCCAGTAATTTTTTTTTCCAGGTCTACTAAAAAACATGAGAATGTAAGAACTGTCTTAATTAATCAGAGCAGTGTTTTTCAAACTGTGAGTCAGGACCCACTTGGTGGGTCACGAACTGATGTAAGGTGGGTCATGGAAAGCTAGGAGCAGCCATTTTGGAAGCTGCAGATCTTGCTATATTCTTTTTGTGAGTGTTGATAGTCTGAACTTGCAAATGAGAAGTTGTGTTTTTTTTTTTTAAAAAAATTGTTTTTAGTTCAGTGCTTTCACATCATATTTTGTCCTCATCTTGCTTTCTGTCAGGGACGTTCCATGGTTGTGAAATTGTGGCAGTCGAAGAACGCCAATTTGCTTTCCGGGAGTCTCATTTGATTACGTCACAATAGCAGGATTTCCGGCTTGATCATGTCAGTTCCGGCTATGGTATCATTTCCAGGTTATTGACATCACTTCCGGTCAGTGGCGTCATACAGCCGGAACGCTGGGCGGGAGGAACGGGTGAGCGGCAGCCCGCCTGTTGCGTTCCGGTCTGTTTTGCCGTCTTCCCCGCCCCACGGGGGTGGGGAAGATGGCAAAACAGACTGGAACGCAACGGGCGGGCTGCCGCTCACCCGTTCCTCCCGCCCAGCGTTCCGGCTGTATGACGCCACTGCTTCCAGTGGGTCCCAACACAAATGCCATTCTAAAAAGTGGGTCCCGATCTAAAAGGTTTGGGAACCACCCAATCAGAGAATCCAATCTAGTCCAGCAGGTGATTCTTTAGGAAGTGACCCTTGGATGTTCAGAAGGAAAATATGGGCCGACACTGCTGCAAGCAACACCGTTGCTGTCGCTGCCCAGATTGGCTCTGATGGTGTGTGGGAGGGGCCGCTTACATGGCGCATTGCAGCACCTGCAATACTTTCCACACTGCTCCTATGAAGCTACACAGTTGCTTTATCTCACCTTCTTGAGTGAACCAGTGCTGCAGGGGCCACACTGAGGACAAAAGATGGGGAGAAATGGATGGCAGAAGCAATAACCGCCTCGTCTCCTGATTCAGCAGCACTTTAAGGGTGCTGAAGGAATTTTCCTGCTAGCAACGGAGGCCATCACAGTTGTTTGCGCCCCCCTCCTTCACATCACAGCTGTTGTACTCTTAATTATTTTGACTTGTGACTCCTACTCTACTCGGGTGTGTGTGTTTTTCCCCTCCCTCCAGATGCATAAAACGAGAAAAGAGGAAATGTAAAGAACAAATTGAAATAAGAGCTTGTCGGCCCACAAGAAAGAATTGGACCTATTACGGAATGAAATCTCTTTTAGTAGCTATTAGAATGCATTAGACATCGTGCCAGGCTTCTGCCTTGCAGTGATATAGCAAAAGCCATGCGTATAATGGCTGTGCCTGAGCGCACTGCAGTGACAGTCAATATTGTTCCTCCCAAGCCGGCGCCCCGTTATTCTCTACGAAACTCATGCATTTTGTGAGAGATCAAAAGATTTACATATCCTATGGAGTGCTTTAGGGAACAGCTTGCTGTGCGCTTTAAATGCACAATGTTGCACAGCCATTTAAATACAGATTTCATTTCTGTCTTGGAGGGGGGAGAGGAGAGGAGGGGAGATGGGACTGAGGGCTGTATTTTATTTCCTACACACAGGAAAATGCCCTCTTCCTTCTGGGGTAAAAGCAAGTAAGTATATGATTTAATTTTGATGCATGTTTGATGTGTCTTCTTTGCCAATCATGTAATAAAAGCTCAGCTGTGGGGGTGAGCATACACATGCACACACGGGCTGCCAGCCAGTGGTGTCATCTAAATGATTTAAGAACAGGAACTCACTTTTGATTGGCATGTGTCAGGACCCGCCCACCGGAAGTGACGTCATAAGCCGGAGGCTGGCGGAGCCCAGGTCTACCCGCGGCTGGTTCCTAGCCAGCGACAACGTCAGCGACGAGTGGGTGGAGCCAGCCACTTCTGTACAGCGCCTGGCACCTACAGAACAGAAAGCGAAGAATTCCCCCCTCCCCAATTGCAGCTCCAATAGCGATGGGGACAGTCTCCCAAAGAAACCTCACACCCAGAGCGCCAGTGAAACGCTCTGGACTGGAGAGACCGCGGCAAAAGCCTTTCCTTGGTCTTCGCGGCTAGGTGAGGTGGAGTTATTCAAAATTGCCAGGGAAGTTGACAAGTCGCCCCCCTAGGAATCCGGAGTCACTCCCTTTAACCCTCTGATTGCCGGCCAACCAAGAAGAAAAGCTCTTTGCAGAGGAATCGGGAGGGGGAGGAGGGAGAGTGAAGTGGGCGGAGTCAGCCCTAATTTTAACAAGTGGAACTGAGTTCCCCCGCGTTCCCCCTGCATGACATCATTTCTGCCAGCGATAGGGAACTCAAGTTCGAGACCGAGTCATGAACACCCATTTTTCACTGACTTGAGTACACCCGAGTCACGTGTGGCAATGACTTGAGCGTGACTTGAGACTCAGGTCCACTGTCTTGAAAATGAGTCATGACTCTGAAAAACGTGAATCACAAAGACATGTGACTTTTCCGCATGGGTCTGGGAGAGGAGTGGGAGAGGAGGAGGGGGTCAAGCCAGGAGGTGGTTCCTAGTTGTAGGACGACATCCCAACCTTGTGGCTCATGGCTCGGGTGGGCAGTGTGCAGTCTTGCGATCCTCCATTGTTTCCTGGGCAGAAGCTTCACTGAATGACCAGCCCCAATGGAACTGCATGCATGCCCTGCTATCTGCATGGGATAGGTCCCTGGCCCTCCTGGGGATACCTGAAACCACAGATCAGAGGGAACCCTATGTTAAGGATAGTTTCTCCCCGACCACTTTATTTTAGTGACCCAAAATAAGAATCAAAGGAAGCCGGGCCGGCTTTTGGAGTAGCAGAGCCCAATGCAGGACATTCCTGAGCCCCCCCCCACAGAGCCCCCCCATTCTCACCAAGAAGAGTGCTTGTAATGCAGTGCATTGCACCTAGACATAGTTGGTGGTGACATGAGGACGTCGCCGCCAACTGCTTCCAGGAGGCCTGTTTTGGGCAGTTTGGAGGGAGGGGCAGGGGCAGGTGGGAGGGCCCCAGGTGAAGCTGCTCTGCTCACCCCACTGACTTACAGCCCATAGAGATCCTGGCTGCTGCAGCAGGTGATCTGCTCCCCACACTGGTGTGATGTGGGGCCCAATGTGATAACATTGGTCACGTTGGCTTAAGGCCAGCCCTGAAAGGACCCCCCGACCTATCCATGGACAATTTATAGATACAGGATCCACAGACATGGGGGCCCACCTGTGCTTCTGAGTACAGCTGCAGTTGGGCCGTCCTCATAAGCCTCCTGGCTGCTGTGCACAACCCTCCTACTTTCCGCATCTTTCCCCCACGCTGCCCATCCCATCCTCTCCTGCCTTGCTGAGCTCGGACACCACCCAGTCCCTGCCGATCCATGTCCTGGTGTGCGTGGTGCTCCTTCTGAAGGCGGAATCAGGAGCCGCGATGTGAAAGGGAGGGGTTGTTGCTGGGGTCCGTATGGAACCGATCGTTTCTCTGCACTGCTGCACTTGCTCGAATAGCAACAACAACATGGCTTTTGTTTACATAAATGAAAGGGGGGTTGAAGGAAGTGATGAACGTCAGCACCCAACTGACTGCAGATGGCATGAGAGCATCAGGGGAGTGCACAATGACAACTGCCCCCAGCACCTCCCACTTTTTCCATGAACTCGGGCCAGACCTGAACCATGGCTCACTTCACAAAAGACTTGAACTCAAGTCAAAAAAACTGGGGAATTTCAGGGAGGCCGAGTCGCCACAGGCACGGGCTATGACTCGTGCACTAGTCGAGTCACTGGGGGCGGAGACTTGCAAATGACTCGAGCTCAGTGACTCCAGCCCATCCCTTCAGGCCACATTCTCACGTTCCTCCGTATTTTACAGTGCAATCCAAGCGCTGCTTTGGGGCGACGCAACAGCCCAAGCCTTGCCATAAAGCATGTGCACAGCAGTGCTGCTGCTGCAGTGTCGATACCAGCAGCCGCCGGTGCGCCGTTCCTGCGCCAGCTGAGTTTGGAATGGGGTGGGCCAGGAGGGGTGCCGGCCTGGGGAGGGGTGTGGATGCGGGCAGTGTGGCTTGCTCGGACCTGCGCCTGCTATAACGCGAGGGCAGATCCAAGCAAGCCCATCAGGGCAGCTGGTGCCTTCCCCAGGGCAAAGGCGCGAACATGCAGGGGCGGATCTGCTAGAAATGGCACCCATGGTGCCCAATGAAAATGCGCCCCCTCTAAGAAGCGCGTTCTGTTCGCTCCTGCCGGCCCTTTAAGGCTAGCGGGAGCCAACAGAATGCGGCCGGGGCGCCGCGTTCTGTTCGCTCTCGCCTGCTTTAAAGGGCCGGCGGGAGCCAACAGAACGTTCTGTTCGCGCCCGCTGGCCCTTTAAAGCTGGCGAGCGCGAACAGAATAAATGCGGCTGGGGCGCTGCGTTCTGTTCGCTCCGGCGCCCAGCGCCCTGCCCCTCCCCCACCTTGAGAAGCAGGAGGGGGCGCCGGGCGGCAGCGCGTTCTCCTCGCTCCGGCTGGCTCTTTAAGGCCAGCCGGAGTGCAGAGAATGCGGCGCAGGGAGCGGGAGGGCCATGGGCGCCATTTTGGGGGCGGGGCGCGCCATGGTTACGGCGCCCTCACCCAAGATGGCGCCCAGGGCTCGTGCCCCCGTTGCCCCCCTAGATCCGCGACTGCGAACATGCTGTTGCCCCGTGGAGGCTCCAGCGCAGTCCTGACCTGCGTTGCATACCGCAAGGCCCCTCGGCCTGTGTGCCGTTCCAGCAGGGGTTAGGATTGCGCCCTTAGCGAGGAGCCGAGAATGAATTAGGAAAAAAAAATGTTTCTCCTGCAGTTTAGACGTTCTTTTTCCTGTTTGCTCAAAAAGGGAAAAAGGCGCCGTGGGTTGGGTGGGGAAGATCTGAAACAGCAAAGCCACCGTGCCCATTTGCCCCGGACACAGTGCAGGAGAGTAGCAAACGGAATCTCTTAATGAGGCCTGATTCTGTGGTGATTAAGGCTTATTCTGTCTAAATATTGATTCTCGTCACCCTTCTGAGAAGGAGCAGGCAGCAGAGCCGGCACGTTCCGCCCCCAAGTTGGTGGCCGGGAAATACGGAAATAAACAAACAAACAAATAAATAATCCTCCCCCGCCCGCTGTTGATTCTCTTTCTTTTTCAAGAAAATTCAGTCCAACCCAATGGAGCCATCAAAGAGCCACACGTCCTTTGCAACCTCCAGCTGGCCAGTCTAGTCCGGGAGTGTGTTGCCTTTCTTGTTTCCCCTCACCTGAAACTTCAGTCAAAGAAGAGCTTCCTTTTTCCCCTCTGGAGCTCAGCTGGTGGGCGCAGAGAGGGAGAGGAGCGGGGCAGGCGGTGGGGTGAAGCCGCTTTATTCTCGAGGCGCCGAGATTAAGGAGCCGCCTCGCCAACCCTACGGAAGGACGGCCGCCGGTCTTTTGACCTGCACCTGCAGGTAGGAGTCAGGCTGAGCCATCCACACAGATGCTAATCCTGGCCTCAAGAACCCAAGAGTGGCAAAGGACTCACTGATCTCGATGGGGGAGGGATTGGGAGAGGAGGGGGTGGGAGGGAGGAGGGGGAAAGCTCATTAGCGCAACAGGGTAACCTTCTGGCTGCCACCCCCGACCTACAGCAGGATGTTGTGCCATGCAGAGAACCCAGCTGGGTCCGGCCGAAGGTCCATGAAGTTTTCAGGTTTGGTTCCTCTTTCGACAGTGACCAGTTGGATGCCTCTGGAAACCCTGCAAAAGGGCGTGATGCCAACCGCGGGATCAGGACTCCTCTCCTGGTGGAACTTGGCTCGGGGCTCTTGGCTGACCGTTCAGATGCCGGCAACCAGGAGCAGCCTACGTTTTTTCATGGCGCATGTCGTTCAAATCCCCCTCCCCTCCAGACCATACGCTAATAAGAGCACATAAAATGATCTCACTGACCTTCCAGTGGTGTCATTCAAATGATTTAGGAACAGGAACTCACTTTTGATTGGCATTTGTCGGGAACCCGGAACCAGCCACGGAGCCCGTTAGGATCCGGAACACCCGTTCTGGTCCGTTCCCCCTGAATGACATCACTGAGACCTTCCCGTGAGAAACCACCTAGTTTTGAAACTATTTCTGGCCAGGGCAGACAGAAACCCTGTCTTTGTCATGGGAGCAGCGTTGTCATTCAGCCGGAACGCTGGGCGGGAGGAACGGGTGAGCGGCAGCCCGCCCATTGCATTCCGGTCCGTTTCGCAACGGGCGGGCTGCCGCTCACCCGTTCCTCCCGCCCAGCGTTCCGGCTGAATGACAATGCTGCATGGGAGGCCCCCTGCACATCAGGATCTGAATCAATCAATCAATCAACATAGCTGATGGGTACTTCATGTGCTGCACACCGGACCAAATCCAACCCTCCGTTTCCCGCCTGGGCAAGACCACTCAGTGCACCTAGAAGCATGCCATTCCAAAATGGACCAGTCCCACAAAGTTGAGCGAGACGCTAGAGCTCCTAGATTTATGGCACCCCAAATGGTTGCCTCATTTGCCTCAATGTTTGAGCCAGTCATAAGAACATAAGAAGAGCCCAGCAGGATCAGGCCAAAGGGCTGATCTAGTCCAGCTTCCTGAATCTCACAGTGGCCCACCAGGTGCCTCAGAGAGCACATGAGACAACAAAATGCCTGCATCCTGTTGCCACTCCCTTGCAGCTGGCATTCTGCAGTAGCCTACTACTAACGTAAGGAGGTTGCACCACCCATCATGGCCTGTAGCCCATGATGGACTTTTCCTCCAGAAATCTGTCCAATCCCCTTTTAAAGGCACCTAGGCCTGAGGCCATCACCAACTTCTGTGGCAAGGAGTTCCACAGCTTAATTACCTACTGGGTAAAAAAGGATTTCCTTTTGTTCTACCTCTCCCAACACTCAATTTTAGTGGTACTTTCCAATAGTGATACTCCCAGTGTAAAGATGCTTCTTGAATTTCCTCTAAATTGGCTTGCACATCAATGCTACTTTCTGATCAGATCCATTGGGCCTTCCAAGGTCTTATATGGTCATAGCTTTAGACAGAGGACACTCAGGACAGAAAAGGAGGGATCCTCAATCTCTGGGTGTTTATTCCTGCTCCAGGAGTTCCTCCTCCCTTTACAAAGCCTCTTGCCTATCAAACTTTTCTTATGGCAACCTCTTTGCCACTGGAGAAACTTCTCAGAGCTGAGCTCTTTCCCTTCCAGAATTTTAAGATGTGCAGGCTGAAGCAGCAGGCAGGTTAACAAAGTGTTTGCAGGAGATAAAACTGCTTTGCGGGGTGGGGATAGGGGGGAAAGGAAAAGCACCCAGCAGATTCTCAAGGCCCCTGCCAAAAAAAAAACCACAAAAAACTGACACCACCCTGCAACACTTTGTCTTTGTACCATTGTGGCTGCTCTTCTTTGAGGTGCGGTTTGGGGACTTACCTTGGCGCGGGCGGGAGTGATGTGGATGGGAATGGGCAGGGGGGGGCAACGCCTGGCCAACCCACAGGATTATGACCCCAACAGGAGGATTGTGGGCACAGGCTAACAGCAGCGTTGATGCTGAAGAATTCCCTCTGTTTGCAAGCTGGCAGGCGGAGTGGAAACCCAGATATTTGAAACGGCGCCAAATAGCCTGGCACAGAGCTGGCTGGCACCGGACCATCGTGGTAGCGGCTCCTGCTGCCGCTGGCTCGCTTACAGCTGCCTTTCTTCCTCCTGCTCCTCCTAGAGCAGTCGCCACTCAACAGGTGTTTCCATAGACGCAGAAGAGACGCCAGCTTCTTCCTCTCAATATTATCTCCGGAATACATTTTTTTTCCCCAACGCCACTCGGGCCTGTTGCCTGGCAGCAAATGTGAGACAAGGATGCCCCCCCCAGTACCCCTCCAGCAGTGAGTGAGGGGTGGGGGGTCGAGTCCACCGTTTTGAAAAGCAACCTTGGTTCGCAAGCAGGGACATCAAAGCTCGCCGCCGCGCCGTGGAGTGTCATGGCACGACACAAATGCTATTTAGGGGGGCAGAGAACAAGCTATTTAGGGAGGGAGAAAGAGCGACATGCCTCCCCAGGGACAGGCTCTCCTGGAAATTTGTTGCTCTCCCCAGTCTAGAGCCGAGCGGACAAAAACACCAAACGATGCTTTGAAACAGGGCATACGCCGAAGAGAGGCTGAGTGGAACTTCAGGGCCATAAAAGGAAGGACGGAAACTAAACATCCATGCAGGATCATGGTGTCCGGGCTGGCTTTAAGTCAATGTGGCCAATGTCGTCACGTTGGGTCCCGTGCTTTGAGGGGGCCCCGCCCCAGTGCAGACAGCATATCGCCCGCTGCTGCAGCCAAGATCTCTATGGGCTGTAAGCAGTGGCGGATCTAGGGGGGCAAGGGGGGCAAGAGCCCTGGGCGCCGTCTTGGGGCCATCTAGGGGGGCACCAGTGGCCCCCACAACATTGTGCGGGTAGACCTGGGCTCCGGAGCCCAGGTCTACCCATTGGAACCAGCCGCGAGTAGACCTGGGCTCCCTTGAAGGGAGCCCAGGTCTACCCGTGGCCGTTTCTAATGGGTAGACCTGGACTCCCTCGAGGGGAGCCCAGGTCTACCCAGGGCTGCTTCTGCTGGGTAGATCTGGGCTCCCATGGGGGCGCACTTCTATTGGGTGCCCCGGGCGCCATTTTGACTAGGTCCTCCCTTGGCTGTAAGTCAGTGGGGAGGGCAGAGCAGCTTCCCCTTGGACCTTCCCACCTGCCCCTGCTTTCAAATGGCCCAAAATGGGCCTCCTGGAAGCAGCAGTTGGCAGTGACGTCATCACTTTGAGCATGGCACTGTGGGGAGGGTGAGGGCTGCATGGGAATGCCTTGCATTGGGCCACCCCACTCCTGGAGCCAGCCCTGCATGGCATGATTTCATACACGAAGCCAGTTTATTGCTGTCTCTAGGTCAGTACCATGTTCTTATTTTGACATAATACTGTATAATGGACTCTCAGTGGACACTCAGAATCGGCGGGGGATGATTGCCAGGAGACACCCCACCACCACCATTCACGGATACTGAAATCTGCGGTGCAGTGCAAAATTTACATGGGGGCATCCCAGTCATCTGTGCGCCTGCGTTGGGTTACATCCCCTGACCCACGTTGAGTCTGATCTCCGGCCAGGTCCAGAATGTTTTCAGAAGCCCACTTTGCAGGCCTCAGAATGGCCATTTCAGGCAAAACCAAAACCTGCACTTCCTGTTTTTGAGTGAAATCCGGAAGTGACATTTTGATGCTTGTATGCTGCATTCTGAGGCCTGAGGCTGTGCCCCAGAATGCTTTGCAGCAGCCCTGTCACACCCCAGAATGCCGTTTGGAGCCACACGACAGGCAAGAACACAGCTGCGTCCCTTTTTGAGAAAGCACAAATTACACATGATGATATATAAAAATGCAATTAAAAGGATTTCTTGTTAATGTCCTAAACTAATTGGATTTTTGTATTTTGTAGCAATTTTTTAAATTGACGCTGAATACAATATGAATTTCAAAGGAGAATGTGCCTGTTTGGGAATTCAACAATATGCGTGCAAATTCAGTTTCCGAGCCCTACCAGTGCATTGATGGCACACTGTCATTTGCTTTTTATTATGTGCTGGTGCAGTATTGGACAGGCTGGAGAGCCCAAGAGAAACACTGAGGGGTCCATTGAGTAGACATGTCAAGCAGCTTGGGGGGGGGGGTTCCAGTGTGTCCTTTCGGTGCTAAGCTTTTCCGGTCTGATCTCAAGCTAGGTGGGGAGGGGGACACACAGATGAAAGCAACTGAGCTGTTGGGGCAGGGGTGAGTCTCAAGCTCCAGGTTATCTCCTGTATGAATTAGACGTGGTCAATTAAAGCCACATTATCACTTCACACCCACCATAATGATTTCGTTGGGATACCTAAGTAATATCCTGTATTCACTAAGGCAGTGGTTCCCAACCTGTGGTTGGGACCCACCAGTGAGTTGTGAGCAGCGGTGTCATTCAGCCGGAATGCTGGGCGGGAGGAACGGGTGAGCGGCAGCCCACCCGTTGCGTACCGCTCCGTTTCGCCGTCTTCCCCGCCTCCCCGCAGGGGCGGGGAAGACGGCGAAACGGAGCAGTACGCAACAGGCGGGCTGCCGCTCACCCGTTCCTCCCGCACAGTGTTCCGACTGAATGACGCCGCTGGTTGTGAGCCATTTTCAGGTGGGTCGTGAAGCACCAAGAGCAGCCATATTGAAAACACGGGGAGATGAGATGCTGGAAAGGGGGGAGGGCTGTGGGGTTGTTTTGCTTGTGTCAAGGTTGTAAATACTCTTTTTTTCTGATTCACTGTTGGAAAATGGCTGAGAAACAACCCAACTTATTGCTGCAGAATAGAAGCACGAATAGAAGCAGCCGCACATAGGATGCCAGCGGTGAAGGTGATGGAATCGGCTCGGCTGGTGTGCGGGTGATTCATCTCTTGACATGATGACTGACTTGATCATCCTCACTTTTGAATGTGGGGAAGGCACGAAGGGGGCAGAGAGGGAGAGAAGAGGGCAAAAAAGAAACAGGTGCGACATCTGTGTGGTGGAAGAGGGGTGCGCACATCACTGGACTCTAAGAGGCGACCGAAAAAGCATTTCCCGCACATCTTTTGCTGCAGAATCAAAATCCTCCGTCCAGAACACGATTAGGACCCCGGGTCTGTTCCAGCCAGACATCTTCCCAGCTCTCCCCCAATTCCGCTCCCATTAATATGTAAAAGCTTAAGCTTGCTAAAGGGATTATTTCACATCCTATCTGATTGTAAACTGGCATTTCAATGATTACATGTATCTTTTTGTCATTTTCGCGTAAAACATCTCACTCTTGAACGGCGTAATTGGCCTCTCCCTAATGTTTAATGAACGATTACATCTGCGGCGCCGCAACCGCCCGGCTTTCCGGGGGAAGCTCGCCCGCCACCTCCAGGGCCACAGGGACGGCTCGGGGTTTGGAGCCGATCGCCGACGTCGCGGTGTGGTTGGAGGGGCCTCTTCCGCTAATGCTCGCCGGCTCTCCTGATTAAGCGTCAGCAGCTCGTGAGATAGCCTGGTGCTCCAGTCGGAATCTCTGAGCAGCCTCTTCGGCGCAGCACTTCAGTGCTCCGCTCCTATCTTGAAAGCACCGCTTTGTTCCTCGTCCTCAGACCCGCTTGTCAAGGCCCTGTTGACTGCACCGCTGAGCCCTGCACTCCAGGGTTGGTGGCGCCCCACGTGGGGCATTCCTGTGGGGCTCCTCCCCTCCTTGTGGGGCTCCCCACTCATCAAGAACAGCGCTGTTTGGGCCATGCACAGTGGTGTCATTCAAATGATTTAGGAACAGGAACTCACTTTTGATTGGCACTTGTCGGGAACCCGGAACCAGCCACGGAGCCCGTTAGGATCTGTTCTGGTCCGTTCCCTGAATGACATCACTGCCTTTAACCCTCTGAGTGCCAGCCAACCAAGAAGAAAAGCTCTTTGCAGAGGAATTGGGAGGGGGGAGGAGGGAGAATGAAGTGGGCGGAGTCAGCCCTAATTTTAACTAGTGGAACTGAGTTCCCCCGCGTTCCCCCTGCATGACATCACTGCCTGGAACCAGCCACGGAGCCCGTTAGGATCCGGAACGCCCGTTTTGGTCCGTTCCCCCTGAATGACATCACTGGCCATGCGCAAAGCATGGCATGTGGAAGTGGACTGTGGTGATAGACTACCTGCTTCCAGGTGGCCCATTATGGGCGGTTCGGAGCCAGGGGCAGGTGGTAGGGCCCAAGTTAAAGCTGCTCTGCTTGCTCCACTGACCTGCAGCCCACAGCAGGCGATCTGCTCTCTGCACTCGTGTGCTCCCCCCCCCAAAGTGCGGGCCCCAATGTGACAACATTGGTCACATTGGCTTCAAGCCAGCCCTCCCTGGAGCAGGACTCGGCAACGGTTGTGTAGCTGGAGGGGGGGTCACAGCAGTAAGTGTTGATGGCACCGCAGTGCGCAGGGAAATTGAACCCTCCCTCTTGCCATCACAGCCGTACTGGCCGGAAAGAGCAGCACACAGGAGACACCTGCGCACTATTGTGGCACTGGTAAGGGGAGGGTCCGATTCCGCAGCATGTTGCAGAATGTTGCAGGTCACTGTTGCAGGTCACTGTTGTGACCCCCTCTCTGGTTTCGCAACTGCTCTGCAATCGCACCGCCCCGTTGGGTCTACGTTTGGGTTCAAGCTTGTTGCCATTCCTGTTCTCGGTCCTGGCTATACTAATTTGAGGTCTAGTCTTGGGGGGGGGGCGAGTCCATTTGGGGCACCAAGACTGCATTTTCCCTGAGTAAAATCTGATCCAAAGGTTTCCTTTGGGGCGTCCAGTCTCTGCCTGACAGGGGGGGCCTGCGGGGGCCTGCAGTTGGCTGGGTGCCGACCTCACAGCTTCTTGATGCTGCTTTGAGGCTGAGTGAATGAGAATAAGGGCGCAATCCTATACCGGTGTTGCACCGGTGCTGCGCTCTTGCGCCGATACAGGGCTCTTGCAAACGTGCCATCAGCGAGTCAGGGGCTGGACTGGCGCAAGCAGCAGCACCGGCTCTTGGGCGCCACTGTGCCAGTCAGCCACGCCAGTCAGCTGCGCCGGGCGTGCGGGGGCGTAAGGGTGGCGACAGGGGAAGTGACGGGCGATGGCCCTTGTGCCGAGTCTTAAGCTTCGTCTTCGGGTGAGGTGGCCCCAATTCGGGCCGCTGCTGCGCACGTTGACCTGCGCTTGCAAATCAGCAGGCGCAGATCCGAGCAGCCCCATAGGGCTGGCTGGGGCTTACCCGGGTGCAAGGGGAAACCTCCCTTGCCCTGAGTTGCTGCTGCCTCCTACAGGGCTTAGGATACAGCCCTGCTGCACTGGCCTTGCTAGGCCAGCTCTGCTTAGGATTGGGCTGCCCATCTTGCAAATGGGGACAATACTTCCAATAGAGTTATCTGGCCGTTCCTTCAAGGCAACGGCATTCCCAGAGAAGGGGCAAAGCGCCCAGTTTCTCGGGTGCCTGAATGCCCATGTAAAGCTGCCCCACCCCTTCAGAGCCATTCACCGCTGCAAGAGCCTCCGCTTCTCTCCTGCAGCCGCAGATGGCTCTGAAGGGGAGGGGGAGGAGCTGCATTACACTGGCATTCAGGTGCCTGCAAAACAGAGCGCTTTGCCCCCCCTCTGGAAATGCCATTGGCTCAAGGCAGTGCACACGGTGTTCCCAAGCCACCTGCCAACAGGGCCCTGACCAGACCCAGACTGGGTTTGTTCAGCTAGTGCTCCCACGCCACTCAAGGGAGACCCTTAAAACGCCACCATTCCCTCCCAGTCACCCCCCCCATTTTTTAAGAAGTGTGCCCATGTTAGTGCAAGTCTATTTCACTCTCCCTCCCCCCACGAGTGGCCGGAGGGGGGAGGGAGCCCAGCCAAGCAGAGGCATGGAGGCTCACTCCCCTTTCACCCCCGACTTCCGCGGCCGTAGTGCTGCCTCTCTGTTCCCCCTGCAGCCCATTTACAGTGCGGGAAATGCTCCTTTTGATCAGGATCTGGGCAGAGCAAGGAGGCCGCCCCCCCCAGGCAACCAAAGCTGTCCGTCACAGAAAAGGGTGGGGAAGCTCGACCACCGTAGGAAGCCGCAGGCAGCAAGGAGGAAGACTGGGGGGGCTGCTCCCGGGGTCCTCTCCCTGCTCACTTTGGCAAATGGGCTGGAGCACCGACCGGGACAACAGGAAAAGCAGTGGCGTACTTGAGGGGGGCAAGGGGGCAAATTCCCCAGGCGCTGGCCTTGCAGGGGCGGGCGACACCGGCTACCCCCTGCCGCCACCGCCACCCGCCACTGAGGCTTCCCCCCATGGCTTCCCCCACTCCTCATCCCTAATAGTCACCTTGCAGTGGTGTGGCATTTCCCCGACTATCGGAGGGTTGGAGCACCAATAGCCATGTGGCTTTCCAGCGTTCCGCCCGCCGATAGTGGGGGGG
>JAJKFI010000182.1:560269-576182 GCA_029204185.1 Lerista edwardsae | reverse complement strand
TTGTTGTTGTTGTTGTTGTTGTTGTTGTTGTTGTTGTTGTTGTTGTTGCCACAGAGGGATCAGAAATTAGGGTACCTCTGAGCAATGTGCAGAATACTCAAGGCCAGAGGACTGAGCCCTAAACAATGAAGAGATACGGTTGTCTACAAGCACAGTACTAGAGCATTGAATCCTATAACTTCTGGATAGAAGTGTTTGTTTCTAGTGAGTAAGATAGGAATAAAGCCTGAGGCTGCAATCCTATAAGTACTTTCCTGGGAGTACGCTCCCTTGAACACAATGGGACTTACTTCTGAGTAGACAAGCATAGGCTTATGTTCCAAGGCTTCCTGAACAAAATAGGCTTATTTCTAAAATAACACCATTTTCAAAAACAATTCTACAAACGGAGAACTTATTATATAGGTTGCAGTGCCTACAAGCTTGTGTAGAATGCCCAGTGCCAGAAAGCTGAACCCCACAAACTATGGAAAGCTGGAAAAAAAATGACAGCACCTCTGAGCACATGCAGAGCATTGCCCATGTACACATAACCCCCCCCCCCCAAAAAAACACAGAGTGGTTCAGAAAGCTGAGGAGCAGAATAGATACTTTACATACAAAGGGTCCCAATTTCAGGCAGTATTTCCATCTATTCATGCTTACTCAGAAGTAAGTCTCACTGAGTTCAGAGAACTCCCATTCCCTAGTCAGTCTGTTTAGGACTGCAGGTGCAATATGTATTAGCTGGTAACTTACTGTATATTTCATATCTGAAGCCCACCAAAGTGTGTGTGTGAGAGAGAGTGTGTGTGTAGAGCAGTGGTTCTCAAACTGTGGGTCAAGACCCTCCAGTGGGTCACAAGCAAGTTTCAGGTGGGTCATGAAGCACCTAGAGCAGCCATGTTGAAAATTTGGGAAGATGGGATCCTGGAAAGGGGGAGGGCTGTGTGATCGCTTTGCTTGTGTCAAGATTGTAAATAGGCTTTTTTTCTTTCTGACTCACTTGGCTATTGGAAAATGGCTGAGAAATCCCCCAACCTATTGCTGCATTCTCAGGAAAGCTGCAGGCTAGTGATGGCACTTCCGGTCATGACGTAACTTCTGGTGGGCCTCAGACAGATTGGCATTCTAAAAGTGGGTCCCGACGATAAAAAGTTTGAGAATCACTGGTGTAGAGCCTCATTTTCAAGTTAAATAATATTTCCAAAGTGGGTAACAGTAACATACAACGTAAATAACAGCACAATCCTAAAAAAAAACCCAACGCCGGTGCTACGCTCTTGCGCCAGCCGGATGCTGTCGCAAATGTGCCTTAAAGTGCATCCGCGTCAGTGCTAATGGGCCTTAGGATATTGCCCTGCTATGTTGGCCTTACAAGGCCAGCACAGTATAGGATTGCGCCCTGAGATACTTAAAACTGTATTAGATAAATGTACTCTGAAGATCAGCAGAGTAAACAGCTAAAAATCTAAAACACTTTGATTGAAAAATCTAAGATTTACACTTAGATTTTACAGAAAACACTTAGATTGAAAATCTAAATGTAAAACACTGAAGACCCATGATCAGATTAGAGTTGCTTAAAGACATTCTAGATATAATCAAGAGATGCCAACAAAGCAACTGAATTTTTCGCTAAAAAAAGAAATCACATTTGGTGCTTGATTTTGAATTTCAAAATTTCGTATAACTTTGCACAGAAAAATAAGAAAGAGAGCACGTGTTCAAGTATCAGTGAATATTCATTTCAATTCCAGTGTCCATTAAAATGACGTTTTCTCATTCAAGGATTGCCAGAGGTTAGTGCTAGAATGAATAGCAAGCATTCTGATAAAAATACATAATAAAGCAGATTATCTTTGGTCTTCTTCAAAACACATTTGGAGAGAGACACAAATTGCACAAACATACAAAAATAGCCGTTGTGGGCAGCTCTTTGTTTGCTTGAGCCATTTTTTGAAATGTGACCGAGTCACAAAACTGCTTCTGCGCTGCAAATGAGACAATACAACTGAAAACAATTGGTCGCTATGGAATAAATACCTTTTTACAGTCTATCAAGGTCAACCTTTTTGCTTGATGTACTTAACTAACCATGTAAAAAATTACATCCGCCTGCCTACGGGGCACTTAGCGATAGATCCTTATTTGCATAATGTCCTCTGTTCACTGCTCTGTGGTCCTTAAGGGTGTTTAGAATAACGGGCTTGCGAGAACATATTTAATCCAATCTCATTTTAGCTTTTTGCTCTTTTAAGATTTCAAAAATTAATAAATCCCCCAGATATTCCAAATTACCATGCGCTTTTATAAGCATAACTTTGTAACTTTAACCCATTTATGAACATACCCTCCAGGCATATGTACTAATGAATAAGAAATAACATTAGAAGTTTAAAAGATGGCTCTCTTTATGAAGTAATGTAGGAAAATCCTGTTAGCTGGATCAAGTACAAAAGTGTGATTTCTTAAAAATAGAAAATCCTTCACAAAATTACTTGTAATTACAATAACCAAAGGATAAAAAGTAAGAATAGTTGAAGTATTGTCATTATTTCACTCACTTTGTGTGGTATTTTTATGTATATAGGATGAACACTTCAGGAATAGAACGTGAGGTATTCTCACAGGCTGAGCCAGCCAAAGAGCGCTTGGTGCTGGGATAGAAACCCTCTCTCAGGAATTAACGTAGATGGAAGGAGCTGAGCTCAGAGGTTACATCCAGTGTTGTCACCCTACCGGTTCGCTGGGCGGAGTTCCGTCCGTTGCGGGGAGGGCTTCCGCGTTGATCAGCAGCGTGATCGCTGCCTCCGGTTGCGTTATGGCGAAAGCACGCCCACTACAGCGGGCAGGCTTCCGCCATTACGCAATGGAATGCAGCGATCACGCTGCCGATCAACACGGAAGCCCTCCCCGCAACGGACGGAACTCCGCCCAGCGAACCGGTAGGGTGACAACCAGTGGTGTCACCCAAATGATTTAGAAACCGGTACTCACTTTTGATTGGCACTTGTCCAAATGCCAAACAAATAATGATTTAGGCCAGCTCAACTTCTAGAAACCGGTACTCGCGTAGTGGTGCGTAGTGGGTGCATGACATCACTGGTGACAACCCTGGTTACATCGTCTTGAGGCAAAGTGAGGTGGCCGTCTTAGATTGCAGGTTTGGGGCTCCTTGGATGGCCACAGACTTGGGGACAGACACATCTGACCCATTGCCACAACCAAGTCCGCTCTTAGGAGTTGAGAAGAGCAGTATAGTGAGCAAGGCTTCACAAGAACTCTGTGCATGTGTAGCCTGAATGTGCTATTCAGTTATTTATTTGTTTGAAGAATTTATACCCCGCCTTTCCCGAAGCAAATGCCCAAGGCAGCTTACATGGGCAGGCTAGTCTACAACACCGTTTTTCAAGGGGTTTTTGACAACTATACTGTGCTCTGTGATTCAACAAATCCTCAGTCCCAGATGTAGCCTTCACAGTGTGGTTCTCTCCTCTGGCTGCCTGCCATCGAGCTTCAGCAGGCAATCATAAGCCAAGCCTAGACAGGTCCTCAAGGTTGGACTCTGTCCTTTTGTTGGCTGGCCTTCACACAGACCCACACTGGCTAATCACACATACCCACACAGTCAGCTCAACAGTGACTCTGTCCTGCCACAACAGGTACTGCAGCTTGTCACATCCTGTTGTTCTCACTCCCATCCAAAAATTGATTCACATGCAGGCTGTGAAATAAGGTGTTTGACAAGGCTCAGGAGCTATGTTCTGAAGTGAGGATCATGTCATTAGCAGCAGAGAATGTCTCTTTAGACAGTGTTATTCAAACTGTGGGTGGGGACCCACCTGGTGGGTTGCGACCTGATGTCAGGTGGGTCGCAGAAAGCTGAGAGCAGCCATCTTGGAAACTGCAGGCCATACTCCTGCTATATTCCTTTAGTGAGTGTTAACAGTTTGAATTTTCAAGTGAGGTTTTTTTTAATAAAAAAAATGGTTTTAATTCATTGATTTTACATCATATTTGGTCCTCATCTTACTTCCTCTCAGGGATGTTTCATGGTTGTGCAATTGCTGCAGTCCAAGAATGCCGGTTTGCATTCCAGGAGTGTCATTTGATTATGTCACAATGATGGTAATTCCTGCTTGATGATGTCACTATGACATCACTTCCAGGTTAATGACATCACTTCTGGTGGATCCCAACGTGAGTGCCATTCTAAAAAGTGGGTCCCGATCGAAAACATTTGAGAACCACTGTCTTAAGATAAGACAGTGGTTCGCAGCCTTTTTAGCAGTGGAACCCACTTTTTAGTTATGGCAACTTTTTGGGACCCCACCCCACCCCACAAGAAGACCTGAAGTAATGTCATTAAGCAGAAAGTGACATCACACTTTTTAAATCACATTTTGTACTTCTAAACATCCACATTTGGAGAAATTGCTGGAAAATGAATGAGAGAGAGAGGGAGAGAGAGACGGCAAAACACCAAATTTTGCTTTTGCTGCCTCCTGCAATAGCTAAGCTGTGTGTTCAGTAAAACCATGTGGGTTTTTCTAGATTTTCTCAGGGGAGTTTAGCTTTTTTGCATGAT
The DNA here is from genome assembly GCA_029204185.1 of Lerista edwardsae. Classification (NCBI taxonomy): domain Eukaryota; kingdom Metazoa; phylum Chordata; class Lepidosauria; order Squamata; family Scincidae; genus Lerista; species Lerista edwardsae. The sequence continues at coordinate 571,612 of JAJKFI010000182.1, read as the reverse complement.
TTCCATCGGAATTCAGTACTCAGCACGCAGGGACAGTTCGTGTAAAAAAAATGTATGTAGACTAGCATAGGTTACCAAATGCCACAGTTGTTTTCAGATATGTGGAAATACCATGAAATTTGTTCAAAAATACATTTCTGTTTCCTGAAAATGCAGCAAAAATGCAACATTTTAAATGGTGCACAAATGCACCTACGGTAGAAAATGACCCCTTAAAAATCAGCTTGCAACCCCCGGGTTGGAAACCACTGAAATAAGACATATATTGGAATCTTGCTTTTCTCCCTTTCTTTTCCAAGTGTAGCAAAGAATCTTGGGCAATCCAGCCTCACAGAGACATGGGCCTCCCAGGAGGGCCTGCGAAAAAAAATATTGTGTGTACTCTGCCTTGCGCCCTTTACATTGTTGGAATATAGGATTCAGCCGCTGCTTTCCCTGGTATAAAATTAGGCCAGCAGAAGTCTGGATTCTGGCCCTTGCTCCGTCCTGCTCAACTTGCAGGGAGCTGCCGAGCCAAAAGTTTTTGGAACTGTCGCCTCTCTCCAGATGCTGCCATTCATTTCTGTGGGAACAAGACCACTTACATCCAATTACAGTTTCTGCTCAAATTAACAGGACAGAAATGACAGCGAGGAGGGGAAAAGATGATCTGGGAAACTTTTCCCCGGCACAGATTAGGAAGTGATGTTGGCTTCCCGCACAATTAATGTAGGACTCAACTTGTGTCCAAATGAATGATTTATCCATGAAACCCCTACAAAGCAAACACAACAAACACATGTTTTTTCCTCTCCTTTGTGGACTTCTACGAATCCTTCATTCACATGCTAGCAAGGTCATGCTCAAAATCCTACAAGCTCGGCTTCAGCAGTATGTGAATCGAGAACTACCAGATGTACAAGCTGGTTTCCGAAGAGGCAGAGGAACTAGAGATCAAATTGCCAACCTTCGCTGGATCATGGAGAAAGCAAGAGAGTTCCAGAAAAACATCTACCTCTGCTTCATTGATTATGCTAAAGCCTTTGATTGTGTGGATCACAACAAACTGTGGCAAGTTCTTGAAGAGATGGGAGTTCCAGACCACCTGATCTGCCTTCTGAGAAACCTTTATGCGGGTCAGGAAGCAACCGTTAGAACTGGACATGGAACAACCGACTGGTTTAAAATTGGGAAAGGAGTACGACAAGGCTGTATATTGTCACCCTGCTTATTTAACTTATACGCAGAGTACATCATGAGGAAGGCAGGGCTGGATGACTCACAAGCTGGAATCAAGATTGCTGGGAGAAACATCAACAACCTCAGATATGCAGACGATACCACTCTACTGGCAGAAAGTGAGGAAGACCTAAAGAACCTTTTGATGAGGGTGAAAGAGGAAAGTGCCAAAATTGGTTTGAAGCTCAACATTAAAAAGACTAAGATCATGGCAACCACTCCCATCACTTCCTGGCAAATAGGAGGGGAAGAAATGGAAGCAGTGACAGACTTTATTTTCCTGGGCTCCAAGATCACCGCAGATGGTGACTGCAGCCATGAAATTAAAAGACGTTTACTTCTTGGGAAGAAAGCTATGGTGAACCTAGATAGCTTAATCAAAAGCCGAGACATCACCCTGCCAACAAAGGTTCACATAGTCAAAGCGATGGTTTTCCCAGTAGCCATGTATGGCTGTGAGAGCTGGACCATAAGAAAGGCAGAGCGTCGAAGAATCGATGCTTTTGAATTATGGTGTTGGAGAAGACTCTTGAGAGTCCCCTGGACCGCAAAGAGATCCAATCGGTCAATCCTCCAGGAAGTCAAGCCTGATTGCTCCCTGGAAGGACAAATGCTGAAGCTGAAGCTCCAATACTTTGGCCACCTGATGAGAAGAGAGGACTCTTTAGAAAAGACCCTCATGCTGGGAAAGATTGAAGGCAAAAGGAGAAGGGGGCGACAGAGGATGAGATGGTTAGATAGTGTCACCGAAGCAATGAATATGAAATTGGGCGAACTCCGGAAGCTAGTGGAGGACAGGGAGGCCTGGCGTGCTGTGGTCCATGGGGTCGCGAAGAGTCGGACACGACTTAGCGACTGAACAACAACAACGAATCCTTCATATGTGCCTTCCAAACCTTTGCCCCTGTATAGCGTGTCCGTGTGCTGGCCTCTCTGACTCAGAGAGTGGTCCAAACATACTTTATGGTGGCCCTTGTGCCATCCTAACTATACCGGCCTAACTCCAGGTTAGGATAGCGCCCTGAGTCAAAGTCAGTGTTTCTAAGAGTGGGGTTCCACGTCTGAAGCTTTCTCCTGGGGGAAAACAGTCCTGCACACAGAAAACTAGCACATCAGGGAGAACGCTTCAGTTGCACTTTCACCTTGATGTACTGTATTTCTGTGGGCAGGGAGGGTTTTTCCCCATGTTGGAGTACTGAAAACAGTGGTTTCCCCCATTTATAGTTGGAGGTGGTGTGCTGCAGAGAAAACATTTGATTGGCGCTAGGCCTCCAGCCTCATCCTTCAAGTATTTATCTATTGATTGGGGTGGCAATTGTGCTGTATAAGTAGAGCATAAGAAATGTCTTGCGGCATGAGACCCATGGTCAGCGTTCTGTTTCCAGAAGGTGCACCTGGGAACCCCACAAATTGGGCACCAAGGAACCCTCCACCCCTGCCAACTGGCCCCTTTCCCAGCCTGTAACCTTGCGGCCAGCTTCCTCCGCTTGTAAGTTTGTTACAAAGATCCCAGATTTCAAAGACTTGCATTGCCTGGAAGATGTGATTCCCCCCCCCAGTTGGGAAAACCAAGAAAGAAAGACAGCTACCAGTTGGTGGGCAGCCTCTGCCATCCTTCCTCTCCCCAACAGAGACCTCGCTCCAGCCAGCTATTAGGCGGCCGCGATTCCGTTCCAAGGATAAATTCCTAGCACGGCTCTGGCTGGAGTTAACAGGACTAGTTTATCTGGAGGGGACGGAACGTGGACGGTGCCACAGAACAGATTTTGCATGCGAGGTCTGTTCCAGGAGCAGCAACCGCTACAAGGCACACAGCTTCCCAAAATGTAGGACAGTCCCCTTTATGTGGTAACCTTTCAAGGGATGCACAAGAACAGGATTAATTTTTTACCTCTGACTCTTATAGAAAGCAGTCCACAGGAGGAGGATTGCCAGGAACTGTGCTCAGTAGCAACCCTGGAAGAAACTGGCAGCAAAGCTCCAAGGCCCACCTATCTTGCGGGCAGGGGCGTAGCTAGAGAAGTGCAGGGGGGTGCAACTGCACCGGGCAACAAGCTTTAGGGAGCAACAAGCTGAGCTTGACACTAGTGGCCAAAGTTGTGAAAACCTTGTTATGTATGAATAATACCATCATGTTATGTAGAATTTTGATGTAATGTGGAATTTAATGTTTGGCTGGCACAAGGGACACCTTCTGTCTGGGCCACTCTCGGAGTCAGAGAGGCCAGCACACAGATGTGCTCCATCTCCCCTGACTCCAAGAGTGGTCCAAACATACTTCACGATGTCCCTTGTCCCTTGTGCCAGCCAAACTTAGCTGTGCCAGCCTAACTCCAGGTTAGGATTGCACTCAGACTATAAAATTATGCATGATGTGGCACAAATGGATCGAGAGAAGGTTTCCTTCATCTTTCACAATACGGGAATTAAGGGTCATCCAGTAAAACTGGCTGATGGGAGATTTAGGATGGACAAAATAAAATGAGGTTGTGTTGGCTCATAGTTCAGACAATACATGGTTTTTACCTAAGTTTTTGAAGGGGACAAATTAAATGCTTGCCAAATTAAACTGTGAGCCGCTAGCACTATGGTCCAAAAACAAACCATGGTTATACCAAATTTAATAAATGTTCACCAAATTTAGTAAATGCTCACCATATAACATGACATTTACGCAACAATACTATTATTTAGCTAGCAGAATTATATGCCCCAAACGCGGGGTTAGGGTTAGGGTTAGGGTTAGGGTTCGGTTTATGTTATGAAAATGTACTATTTTGGGGAGACAAAAACATTTTTTAACTGTCAAATACTTTATGAAAATGACAAGAACTCAATATGTTCTTTAGGATTATTGGGTGGTCTAAAATTTGGTGAGCATTTACTATTTTGGGGAAACGAAAGTATTTTTTTAAAGGATTGTTTTCATTACACTTGGTGATCACTTAAACATGAGCCTATTTTGAATATGGTTTTGTGTTACATGCACAAATTGCAGCGCATAATCCATCTGTGGAGTTCGAGACCACAACACGTGGTGAAATCTGTGGGTTTTGGATGGCGTAGAAGGGGTTTGGGCAAATTTATGGAAGTCAGATCTCTCAATGGCCACTTGTCACAGTAGCTTAGCTATGGGGTGTGCGGTAAGTATTACAGGTGCAGCAATGTGCTGGGCAAGCAGCTCCTCCCACTCGCTTTTGGAGTCATTCTGTGTTGCTTTCGCTGCCCAGAATGGCTCTGATGGTGAGTGGGAGGGGTCGCTTACACAGTGCGTTCCAGCACCTACAATACATCCCATGCCGCCCCCTATACCTAAGCTACTGCCTTATCTCCCCCATTTCAGTGAATCAGCTCTAGGGGTGCAATTCTCTTGTCTTCTAAGAGGAAAGGTGGAGATAAATGGCTGGAAAAAGCTATAGCTGCCTCCTCTCCTGATTGGGTGGCAAATAAGGGTACTTAAGGCAATACTCTCATCACCGCCCCCCATAGCTACACCGCTGACTCTTGATGGCCATGTCCTGCCTCCCATTTCAGTGGCCATGTGCCTCTGAACACCAGCTGCACAGGAGCAACGTGGGAAGGGATGTGTGTCTTTCTCTCACTGGAAAGTTCTAGTGACATGAGTCTTGGAGAAAACATTCCTTCCCGATGCAGAAGCACCTGTCATAATTTCCCTGCCAGGCGCATGACTATCCAGGGCACATTTTGCCCCCTGGCTTCACTTAACAAGTGATTTGTTGTTCAGCCGCATTTTGGTGAGCCACAAAATGGGACCTTTTGGTGAAGAGGAAACGCAAGATGTTGATTTCCAGTGGGCTAGTTCAGATTACTGTGCATGTCCCCACTGACTGATTCGGGTCGTGTGCCAGGACATCCTTCCCCCCACCTCCAGCACACCAGTCCTCTTCTCTGTATGTGGGGCAATTGTCTGTAAAACTAAAAGCAGATTTTTAAACACGGTGGGACAACCTCTTGAACCAAGCTAGTGGTCCATCTCTGTGTCTACAGTCTTCATTGCCAACTTGAATTTCAAGCAGAGATCTTTCTTGGTCCTGACAGGATCTGAACCCAGGACTTTCTGCATGCGAAGCAAGGGCTCTCTGTGATGGATCAGGAGAGAGATCTTGGAGTGCTGGTCGACAGCTCGATGAAAGTGTCGACCCAGTGTGCGGTGTCGGTGAGGAAGGCCAATTCCATGCTTGGGGTAGTTTAAAAGGTGGTTGAGAATAACCCAGCCAATATTATTATGCCACTGTATGAATAGTGAGGCCACACCTGGAGTATTGCGTACAGTTCTGGTCGCCACATCTCAAAAAGGACATAATGGGACTAGAAAAGGTGCAGAAGAGAGCGATGAAAATGGTTACTGGGCTGGGGCACCTCCCTTGTGAGGAAAGGCGGACGCGTTTGGGGCTCTTCAGTCTAGAACAGGGCGCTCCAGCTTGTGGGCCGGATCCAGCCGCTGTCCTGCTCCTGCGCCAGCGTGAACAGCCCTGCCCATTCCACAAGGGAGCCCCCCCCCCAATCCCTCCGATAGCTCCCAATCGTCGCACTGTCTTCCACTGCCCCAACAGGCTTTGCACCAAGATTTCCGGGTGGTCACAGCTGGCCAGGGCAGTACTTGGGGGCTTTCCAAAAGACTTTGCAGAGGTTCCCCAGTGGAACAATAAGCGCCGTTCAAGCCAGAGGAGCGTTTGCTGGGGTGCAGCAATCTCCGCTATGCAGATCGCTTGTCTAGAAAAAAAGGCACCTGAGCGGGGAGGGGGAAGGGCAACGACATGATTGAGGGTGCAATCCGGGTCTGCGCTATATTCAGCGCCACTTAGAAGGCAGCAGGAGCCTCCCCCCTGGGCCCCTCAGATCTGTGCCTGCGAAATCGCATCCTCACAGCCGCATCCCAATCCCAACCCCTGCCCAGAAACGCCTCCCTCCCACTCTCCCTCCTCCCAGAACGGCCCCTGCACCAGCCGAGTTCAGCTGGCGCAAGGGCAGCTCTCCGCCTGCACTCTCAGACCGACAGTACCCAAAACATCGGCCCAAGTGCTCTAGCGCCAATGCAGGGGTGCCGGCCAAAGGTCCCATGTCGGCGCTGCATCCCCTTTTGGATTGTGCCCTGAGACGTGCAAAACTGTGCAGGAGCTGGATAGAGTGGATAGAGGCAGTGGTGTCATCTAAATGATTTAAGAACAGGTACTCACTTTTGATTGGCACGTGTCAGGACCCGCCCACCGGAAGTGACGTCGTAAGCCAGAAGTGAGGTCGTGGCAGGAAGTGACATGAAAAAAGCCCTTTTTGAGGCCTCAGATGATTTTAAACTGACCCAACAGTTGCAACAGTATTCCACAGCACCCCCAGAACATGTGAAGGAGGCCTGGCATCATGTTAAAACCCCAGAGCAACTCATTTTTCAGTGGCAAGGAAAGGAAAGGCTCCGCTCGCTGCCTGCCTGCCTGCCTGGCTCTGAGAACGTGCAGGCAACTCAAACACGCAGGAAATTCAAACGTTGCAGAGGGCGGAGTCGACGAGTGGGCGGGCGAATGGGCGGGGCCAGCTGTAATCCTAGAAACCGGTACTCGCGTACCTCCGCGTACCCCCTGCATGACATCACTGGATAGAGGCATGTTCTTCTCCCTCTCTCACAGCACCAGGACCAGGGGACAGCCGCTGAAATTGAGTGCCGGGAGAGTTAGAACAGGCAGAAGGAAATATTCCTTTACCCAGCATGTAATTAGTCTGTGGAACTCCTTGCCACAGGAGGTGGCAACGATGTCTGGCCTGGATGCCTTCAAAAGGGGACTGGACAGATTTCTAGAAGAAAAGTCCATCACAGGCTACAGGCCATGGTGGATATGTGCAACCTCCTTGCTTTAGAAGTAGGCTGTTGCTGAATGCCAGGTGCCAAGGAGTGGCAACAGGATGCAGGCATCTTGTTGTCTACGGAGCTCCCTGAGGCACCTGGTGGGCCACTGTGAGATCCAGGAAGCTGGACTAGGTGGGCCTTTGGCTTGATCCAGCGGGGCTCTTCCTATGCTCTCCCACTGAGCTCCACCACCACCCCACTTTCACCTCTATGCCTTTGTGTCCAGAATCCTTGCTGCACAGCAAACACCACCACCCCCGCCATTCCCATGGAAATATTTGGTTGAATGTGGCTCCTTTCGGTGTACAGTGCCTCTTTCTTTGCACCCTTTAGCGCTAGGAGTTGAATTGTGTTTGTTTCTGCTAGCTTTGAGATTGGCATGCTTTACTTCACTGACGAAAGGCAAAGTGACAGTGCCAATCTGCTGAGATGCTGGTGTGGGGCATATGTGGTTTTCAGGATATTCCCCCCCCTCTTATTTCCATTTGACTTGCAAACAAAGCACCAATCGGGGGAAGGTACGAGCTCACAAAGATGCTGCCCTTGACGAATCCCAGAACTGTGCATGAAAGCTGGAGACGTGGTTCAGTTGCTTCCCATTCGATGCTAATAATCGCAGGACCAGCGGTAAGCATGGAAGTCTGTAGGGGATGGCTCTAGACCTGGAAGGGAGCCTGGGCAGCACCAGGGGGTGGTTCAGTGATGTCATGCAGGGGGTACGCGGGGGTACGCGAGTACCGGTTTCTAGGATTACAGCTGGCCCCACCCATTCGCCCGCCCACTCGTCGACTCCGCCCTCTGCAACGTTTGAATTTCCTGCATGTTTGAGTTGCCCGCATGTTCTCAGAGCCAGGCAGGCAGGCAGGCAGCGAGCGGAGCCTTGCCTTGCCTTGCCACTGAAAAATGAGTTGCTCTGGGGTTTTAACATGATGCCAGGCCTCCTTAACATGTTCTGGGGGTGCTGTGGAATACTGTTGCAACTGTTGGGTCAGTTTAAAATTGTCTGAGGCCTCAAAAAGGGCTCTTTGTTCATGTCACTTCCTGCCACGACCTCACTTCCGGCTTATGACGTCACTTCCGGTGGGCGGGTCCCGACACATGCCAATCAAAAGTGAGCACCTGTTGTTAAATCATTTAGATGACACCACTGGGTGGTTCCCAGCAGGGTGAACGTGGTGCTAGCAGGTAGCTTTGCTATGCTGAACTTCCTCAACACGGCTGCTCTCTCTACATCCCTTAGATGAAAATCTAAATTACAGGCAACTGGGCTTGGTGGGTTCAAATCCAAATGGGGAAGGAGCCCCCTCCCCACCTTTTCTACCATCTCTTGGGAACACAAATGCTGAGGGTTCTCCCTAATTAAAAGACCTATGCAGGAGGCCCCCAGAACTACCTTCTAGCACCAGAAAGGCTTCCAGGAAGGACTGGAAACCCTGTAAAGCAAAGCTCCCCTCCTCACCAGTGTCTCAGCCACATGACCCAGAAGGATCCGGTGGTCAATGGCATCAGAAGCTGCTCCTGACTCAGCAGAGCCAATGGGGGACACACCCCATCTGCCTAGATCAGGACCGCCAAGGCCATCTTACAGCCCAATCCTATCCTCCGCAGCCCACAGCCCACAGCACGGCCAATGGAGCATGCACTACATGCTATAGGTGGGCCACGATCAGACAAGATTGTGGAGAGGCAAGTAAACAGCTTTTCAACTTACATCACCATAGGCCACCTGTGCTCGAGTGCAGTGGTTCTCACACTTTTTAAATCAGGACCCACTTTTTAAAAAGATGCTTATTTAACTTATATGCAGAGTACATCATGAGGAAGGCAGGGCTGGATGATTCACAAGCTGGAATCAAGATTGCTGGGAGAAACATCAACAACCTCAGATATGCAGACGATACCACTCTAATGGCAGAAAGTGAGGAAGACCTCAAGAACCTCCTGATGAGGGTGAAAGAGGAAAGTGCCAAAATTGGTTTGAAGCTCAACATTAAAAAGACTAAGATCATGGCAACCACTCCCATCACTTCCTGGCAAATAGAAGGGGAAGAAATGGAAGCAGTGACAAGAGTTTATTTTCCTGGGCTCTAAGATCACTGCAGATGGTGACTGCAGCCATGAAATTAAAAGACATTTACTTCTTGGGAGGAAAGCTATGGCGAACCTAGACAACTTAATCAAAAGCCGAGACATCACCCTGCCAACAAACATTCGCATAGTCAAAGCGATGGTTTTCCCAGTAGCAATGTATGGCTGTGAGAGCTGGACCATAAGAAAGGCAGAGCACCAAAGAATAGATGCTTTTGAATTATGGTGCTGGAAAAGACTCGAGAGTCCCCTGGACTGCAAGGAGATCCAATCGGTCAATCCTCCAGGAAGTCAAGCCTGATTGCTCCCTGGAAGGACAAATCCTGAAGCTGAAGCTCAGGATTTGGCCACCTGATGAGAAGAGAAGACTCTTTAGAAAAGACCCTCATGCTGGGAAAGATGGAAGGCAAAAGGAGAAGGGGGCGGCAGAGGGTGAGATGGTTAGATAGTGTCACCGAAGCAATGAACATGAAATTGGGCGAACTCCGGAAGCTAGTGGAGGACAGGGAGGCCTGGCATGCTGTGGTCCATAGGGTCGCGAAGAGTCGGACACGACTTAGCGACTGAACAACAACAGGATCCATCAGAAATGATGTCATTAACTGGGAAGTGATGTCATAGCTGGAAGTGACATCATCAAGCAGGAAGAGCCGGAATAAAATGTGACACCATAAAATGACACTCTTGGAGTGCAAACTGGCATTCTTGGACCGCACCAACTACACAACCAGGAAACATCCTTGACAGAAGGCAATGTTTAGGACAAAATATTGTGCAAAAGCACTGAACTAAAAACAAAATTTTAAAAAACCCTCATTTGAAAATTCAAACTTTTAACTCTCACAAAAGGAATGTAGCAAGAGTAAGGCTTGCAGATTCCAAGATGGCTGCTCCCAGCTTTTTGCGACCCACCTGACATCAGGTCACAACCCGCCAAGTGGGTCCCGACCCACAGTTTGAGAAACACTGATCTAAAACACAAAAACCGGAACGGATTTTTTTTTTATTTGCAAGAACCTGTATCAAGTGCGGATGCTTTCCAAAAGTGCAATGAAGCCAATAAACAATTGCCTTTTAATTGCCAGCAGATACAAAGGTGTGAGTGTTTTTTCTTCTAATTATCAAATCAGGATTAATATAATCATGCATGCTGCCTCTCTTCTCACCAATTTAATGTATGTAAAAAAATGCCTCTCCCTTAGATGGCATCCCTCCTACCCAGCAAAGAACATTTTAATTGTAAATGTGTTTCTTTTTGGGGGAGGGGGGGTCCTTAAATTATACCCCCCCATTTGTTTTGTTTTTCCTTAATGGCTCTAACGATGGATACTGTGGATGTACTAATCTGTAAATAGACTCCTGCTCCAGAGAGTATCTCAGCAATGTGGCATCAATTGCAAGAGCCCCCATTTAATTGGAGTTGAAAAAAGCCACACGAGAGACACATAGAACATCAAACTTGGGGGATTAGAGAAGGGGACCTCGTGCTCTACATCATGATTGTCAATCATTGCCCGGGATTAAGGGATATAGTCTGAAAACCTAAAAAGGGAGCACTTCCTTTTAACTTCTGCCTACTGTGCATTTTGGATTATCACCCAGAAATAGCCTTGCTTGAGTCAAGGCTGCCTCCCTACTACTGCAGAGAGGAAATGCATCCCTTTGCCGCCTGCCTGCCTGCCTGCCTGCCTGCCCAGTACAGCTAAAGCGGGAACTGAAGCCAGCGAGGGAGGGATGTGAGGAGAGGCTCCCCAGATTTCAGCCTAACCAGGCTGCTGCTGAATTGCAGCACTTCCCACCTTCAGATGGGTCCGTTTCGGGATGCAGGAGAGAACAGCCAGTTTCTCTCTCCCCAGTCTCGTCTGTGGGGTGGTGACAGGCATGAGGCAGTGGCTTGCTTGGATTTTATTACTTAAGGCTGTCTTCAAAAGAGAAATGCAAAAGGGCAAGGACTGGCAGTTGTGGAGGAGGAAGCTATGAAACAGCTGGATTGTTGCTCTTGTTACTGCTAGCTGGATTGTTGTTCCTCCTCCACAACTTCTAGTCCTTGCCCTCTAGCATTACTCTTTTGGTGAAAAGAGAGGCAGTATGCATGATTATATTAATCCTGATTTTATAATTAGAAAAAAAACACCTAGTAGTAGTAGTAGTAGTAGTAGTAGTAGTAGTAGTAGTAG
>JAJKFI010000182.1:538369-560259 GCA_029204185.1 Lerista edwardsae | reverse complement strand
GTAGTAGTAGTAGTAGTAGTAGTAGTAGTAGTAGTAGTAGTAGTATCTGAGGACATCTCCCTGCCCAGAGGAGTTTACAATCTGCTAGCTTACAATCTAAAATTCAACACAGAGGAGACAGGAGAGGAAGACCTCACTTCGCTCCAGATCCAGGAAGAGCCATTTACAGGTACCTGAGTACAGCCTATCAGCCAGCTATAGATCCACCTGATATTAGACTCATCCAGCCCACAGCCCACCAATGTGTCCATCTGAATATCATTGGGAACCTTGTCCAAAGCTTTACTGAAATCCAGATATATAATGTCCACAACATACCCCCAATCTACAAAGCTCGATTGTTGTTGTTGTTGTTGTTGTTGTTGTTGTTGTTGTTGTTACTACTACTACTACTACCACCACCACCACCACCACCACCATCTCTGGTCAGGAGATGTCATTCTGTCGTTGGAGAACAGGCAGGCAAGGCTTGTTCTGAAGAAAATCAGGCGGCCTCTTGGTAATCACCGCCCTCCTTTCTAAATGCTCAGACGTGCTGACCAATCCCATCCCCTGTCATGCTCAAGCATGCAGATGCATTATGAAGGCGCATGCAACATGCTATGGGGGTGGCGGCAATTAAATTAGGACACCTGCAAGAGAAAAAAGATCTCCTTACCTCTGTGTAGCCCCCTGATGGCCTGTGGGTAGGGATGTTCTTAAACATTTTTATTTTTTCACAGATTTGGGGTTCCCCCCCCCCGACAAAGAAGAGCACCGAAAGCGTTGTTATGTGTTCTTATTATCACTGAAAAATTACACCGCAACCTATTGGTCTCTTCAGATCTACACAGTAGTGTCATCTTACCGGTACGCTGGGCGGTACCTGAAACTCCTTTTTCCCTTCCCTTTGCACAGACTGTTGGCTCACTTCCATTCTCCGGGCACTGCAGGCAGGGGGTCTCAGATTACACCCACCCATTCTTTGAGCACCCCGAGATGCAGCTCGTCCCACCTGGCAGATTTAAGTTCAAGGTCACGCCGCAAGGTTTTGGGTGGCACACCAGCATTCACCAACACCCTACAACAACTGGGAGCACAATCCAAACCTGGAGTTAGGCCAGCATAGTTAGGGCCTACACCGTAAAGTATGTTTAGAGTCTCTTGGAGTCAGAGGTCAGCACACAGACATGCGCCATCCTCCCTGACTCCAAGAGTGGCCCAAATGCGCTTTACGGTGGCCCTTGTGCTGGCCAAACTTTGCTGGCCTGCCAGCCTAACTCCAGGTTAGGACTGCACCCACAGTTTTTTTTATATTTTTATTTCATTAATTTTAATTTATTTATTTGACATTTCTTTTGGACTGTATTCTTTAAACACAGGCACACCCTGGTATCAGTGGTGTTATTCAGGCGGAACGGCCCGGTACGCCGTTCCACCAGTTCGTCGGACGGGCCCCGGCCGCACTGTCTCTCCGGAGGCTAAAATGGAGCGATTCCGAGGCAGTGAGGCTTGGGAGGGCGTGGCAGCCCTCTGCCATAGGGGCGGAGGGCTGTCAATCATCCGAGCGTTCCGGTAGTTGGCGCGCTCGGATGACGTCACTGCCTGGTATCATAAGAACATAAGAACATAAGAAGAGCCCCACTAGATCAGGCCAAAGGCCCACCTAGTCCAGCTTCATGTATCTCACAGTGGCCCACCAGATGCTTCAGGGAACACATGAGACAACAAGATGCCTGCATCCTATTGCCACTCCCCTGCACCTGGCATTCTGAAGTAGCCTACTATTAATGTAAGGAGCTTGCCCAACCCATCATGGCCTATAGCCCATGATGGACTTTTCCTCCAGAAATTTGTCCAGTCCCCTTTTAAAGGCATCTAGGCCAGATGCCATCACCACCTCCTATGGCAAGGAGTTCCATAGCTTAATTACCTGCTGGGTAAAAAAGTACTTCCTTTTATCTGTTTTAACACTCCCAACACTCAATTTCAGTGGATGCCCCCTGGTTCCAGTATTGTGAGAGAGGGAAAAGAACGTCCCTCTATCTTCCATGCATAATTTTGTATGTCACAATCATGTCCCCCCTCAGGCACCTTTTTTCCAGACTGAAGAGCCCCAAATGCTGCATTCCACTGATCCACTGATACAGTATCCACAGTTTCAGTTATCCACAGATACCATGGATACTGGGACGCCTATTAAAAAGATAGGGGAACATTAAACAAAGCTCTTTTTTAACCTTGTTGCAGCAAAACCACTTATGTTGCCCAATGTTCAAAAAGGCATCTCCAATATCTACGGTTTCAGGTACCCATGGAGAAGTTTGGAACAGAACTCCAGTGGATACTGGTGCATGCCTGTCAATGAATATGTAAATAACTGTTTCTCCTTTGGGGGTGGGGGGAGTGATACACAGGCACAGACAAGTCAGGCATCTTTGACACAGCAAGCCCAAAAGGTTCGCCATCACAGCTCTGTTCCAATGCAGAGCCTGATGGAGAAGTCTGTTTCAGCTCGATCCAATGCAGTCTCGTTTGCAAGGGAAGACAGAGGCCAGTGGTGTCAGCCTACCGGTTCGCTGGGTGGAGTTTTCGCGGTCGCTGGGCAGGTTTCCGCGGTGATCGGCAGCGTGCTCGCTGCGTCCCGTTGCATTATGGCGAAAGTACGCCCGCTGCAGCACTTTTTCTTCTGCATCTTTTTGATGGTGAGGCCATCTAGGCCAGGGAGCCATTTAAATGATTTGATTTTGTCTATAAACCACTTTATGAACTTTTTGGTTGAAAAGCAGCATACTGTTTGTCACCGTCATCTCACCTTCATTTAATAATGAATCGAAATGAAACCAACTGTGCCCGATTCAGAATCCATTCATTCCGAAGATGAATGCATACACCTGCTAGGTCCCTATTACACTGGTGCAGCATTTGTGAGGCTGCACTAGTGCAAGAGGCCTGCACCCCAGTGTGTCCATTTGTGGCTCACCAAGTGACAACGGGGCGATGCTCTCTAGGCTTCAGTGTTGTGACCGAGTCTGGGAAATGGAGTTGAGTCAATTCAGGAGTGTCTGCCCCCTCGTGAATTGACTCATGCATGAGTCCTACTGTGCACCTGTTGCGACTTCACCCTGGAATTTCACAAGTCATTTTCACGAGTCACGAGTCTTTTGTGTGGCGGGTCAGGTGCACACGGGACTACAAATGGTAAAAAATAGGAGGTGTGGGGGCAGTTGGAGTTGTCATTTCAAACTTAACATTCCAGCGGGCCAGTGGTGCACTGTTGACAATGCTTCATTCCTTCCCCTGGATGGCCATTTCATTTGTATATAAATAAAGCACCAAAGCTGGCTGATCTGTGGCTGTTACTCGAGCGAGCAAACAAGTATGTGCAACGGCAGGGAACCTTCGGCTCCATACAAAACTGGCCACCGCAATGAAAACTCCCCCTCTCCATTTATATCACAGCTCAGAAGAACGAAAGGAAAAAAATAGTCCTGGCCGCAGCAGTTCCTACATTCAGTGAGTCCTTTTTTTCCACCAAAGCTGGGCTGACCTGTGGCTGTTGCACGAGCAAGCAAATGTGGCTGTGGCTGCAGTTGCAGGAAAAACACTAACGGCTCCATAAAGTCCATTGCAACAAAACATCTCCCCCCTTCCGTTCACATCACAACTCCTGAAATACAACAAAAAGAAATAAAATAGCCCTGGCCAGCCGACCACTCAGTGACAGTTTATGTTTTTCCCTCCCTCCCTCCTTCCACAATTGAAAGAATTGTGCAGCGCACTGCAGTCTATGGTGTGTACTGGGTACACCCCACAGGCAGGATAAAGAACTAATATGGGCACACACCCCTCCACCCCCATCACCTGCCTGTTCTTCCAGCTGGAAAGAATGAGGGCACAATTCTAAATAACTTGCCAGCACTGACATAGCTGTGCCAATGGGGCATGTGCTGCCTCCTCAAGGGGGGGGGAGTCACAGAGGCCTCATAAGAACATAAGAACATAAGAAGAGCCCTGCTGGATCAGGCCAAAGGCCCATCTAGTCCAGCTTCCTGTATCTCACAGCGGCCCACCAGGTGCCCCAGGAAGGCATGAGACTACAAGATGCTTGCATCCTGTTGCCACTCCCTTGCACCCGGTACCAGTAGCCCATCACCTTTGTAAGGAGGTTGCACAATCCATCATTGCCTATAGCCCACGATGGACCTTTCCTCCAGATATCTGTCCAATCCCCTCTTGAAGGCATCAAGACCAGATGCCATCACCACCTCCTGTGGCAAGGAGTTCCACAGATTAACTACCCGCTGGGTAAAAAAGTACTTCCTTTTATCTGTTTTAACTCTCCCAACCCTCAGTTTTAGCGGATGCCCCCTGGTTCTGGTGTTTTGAGAGAGGGAAAAGAACATCCCTCTATCGACTCTATCCCTTCCATGCATAATTTTGTATGTCTCAATCATGTCCCCCCTCATGAGCCTTTTTTCTAGACTGAAGAGCCCCAAACGCTGCAGTCTTTCTTCATAAGGGAGGTGCCCCAGCCCCGTAATCATTTTTGTCGCTCTCTTCTGCACCTTTTCCAACTCCACTATGTCCTTTTTAAGATGCGGCGACCAGAACTGGACACAATATTCCAGGTGTGGCCTTACCATCGATTTGTACAATGGCATGATAATATTGGCTGTTTTATTCTCAACCCCTTTTTTAATGACCCCAAGCATGGAATTGGCCTTCTCCTCAAGGTCAAGGAATGTTTGTTCCCTTATCTCAAAGCTGCATTGCCCTTACCCCGGGAAAGTTGGTTAGGATTGTGCCCTGAGTGAAGAAACAAAACAAACCATTGCTCATGACAACTTTGTGGCGCCTTATGCATCTCCGAAAGCTGCGACAAATTAATGAAGCGTGTGCACTGATTTGAGATGCTGAAATTGCTGACTCATTGTGTATCAGTGGCCAAATTAACAAGTCAGAGTGAGAGTTCATGACACGCGCGACTCGATTCAGACGAGAGTCAGGCCAAACTGTCAAAACTCGAGTTAAAGTCACGAGGCACGAGTCCTTTTTTCCCTAACACTGCCTCCCTCCAGTGCAGAAATCAGCTGCCCACAGAGACCAGGAAAGTAAATCCACTCCACTTCTTTAAAGAAAAAGGGGCAAGAGGGTGGGGGAAAGAGCAAACACTAATCTTATCAACACCTAACCTTTTAATCTGATTATTGCAACAACATGTTAATTTATGAAGAAAGAAAAAAAGTTTGGCAGTTTGTTAAACTGCGAACAACGACCATGAATGGCAGGCTCAACATGTTGCTTCGTAGAAATTATGCAGCCACTTCTGGCAAAGACATTCCAAATTTGGACTTAATTAATATTCCTAGCCCTGGTTTCCATAGTTTCTTTTTAAACACGAGTACCAGCAGAATCTGGCAGGGACTTCACCCATATTCTCAATAATAACCCCCCTCTGGCTGTCAATATGTGTGAAAGAGAAAACATTTTCTGCATACCTAGAACAGCCTGCCTTTTCCCAATCCTTTGTCCCCAAAAACATGTCGGCACGGTTTGCGGTTGGGTTTTGTGCCTTTATTTATTTATTTACCCATGCTGCCCAGTTTTAATGGACTTAACCTGTTCCTGGCTTACGCTCTGCAGACGCACACCCAAATATTCCTTCCGAATAAAAAACTACCTGTTGTCACTTCAAAATTAGTAAAGAATGGCTTACTGATACAGCTTTATTTATCTATTTTATGTGTTTATTTCAGAATCGCTTGCTTGGTTTTTTTCAAAATGTATATGGCCTACCCCCCCCCCCCACAAAAGTGCTTCATACGGAGAAAACACTAAAGAATGAGCCCAGCTCCTGAAAGCACACAGAAAATCATTGCTGATGAAAACAAGAGTTGTGTTCAAAAAACTGGAGAGAAAACAGCGTGCTTTGCCTGGTACGGAAATGGTCAGAATGTCCCAGAGTAGCAACCACAGAGAGGACCTCTCTTGGCACTCAGTGCTTGTGAAGTCTTTGCAGAAAAATGCTGACTGAATGGAAAGCTAAAATGGTGCCTGGAAATTTAGACTCTGAAACAGAGCGGTGGAGTCTAAGAGTTGAGGGGTGGAGCTTACAAAATCAAGGGTGGAGCCAGCGGTGTTATGCTGCCGGAACGCTGGGCGGGACATCTGGGTGATCGACAGCCCGCCCGTCGCATTACGCAGCGTTACGCCGTTTGCGTAATGTACGCAAGCAGCGTAATTGGTTACGCAAACAGCGTAACACTCCGGAACGCGACGGGTGGGCTGTCAATCACCCGGATGTCCCGCCCAGTGTTCCGGCAGCATAACACCACTGGGTGGAGCCTCCTGGGGAAAGTGGGCTAACACTCCTGGGGAATGTCTGGAGGGGCTAAAGGATGAACTTTTCTATGCCTGGTGCTCCACATAATAACCAATGTGCTTAGAATCACAGTGTTGGGATGTGCCCAAAGATCATCTAGTCCAACCCTAGCTGGACCTGTACTCTCTGAATTGAGCCTACAAGGGCTGCCTGCAGAAGCAAACAGACCCACTGAGACAGGGAGATTGGTGTGTGTGGCTGCTGGGGCCAGAGTAGCTATGGAGAAGGTGGGGTCCAGCTGTGTTTTGTCATTAAACTTGGGCCATTAAAGAGGGAAAGGGGAGCTAGTTAGCCTTGAGTGGACACAACTCCTCCAGAAAAGGTTGGGGAGGGGATTGGGGCACAACAGCATCTTGTGGTCTTTTGTGCTCCCTGAGGCATCTGGTGGGCCACTGTGACATGCAGGAAGCTGGTCTAGATGGGCCTTTGGCCTGATCCAGTGGGGCTCTTCTTATGTTCTTAAGGCCTGAGTTGAGTTGCAAGTTACTATAGATCCCTCCACACAGAGAGGATAGCAAATTCTGTTTTATTTACCACATATTTACCTCAGAATTTTACCTCAGTATGCCAGATACAAGGGAGTGGCCACAGGATGCAGGATGCAGTATATAAATACTGTTTGTTTTGTTTGTATCTTACTGTCTGTGTGCTCCCTGAGGCATCTAGTGGGTCACAGTAAGATACAGAAAGCTGGACTAGATGGGCTTTTGGCCTGATCCAGCCCGATCTTATGTTCCAAATGAGCCTCATGCCCTCACTTCAGTCTATCCCTCCCCCAGCAGTGGAGATCATGAAAACCTCTCCGGTCCCCATTCTTGGCAGCATAATTATGCAAACTAGAGTTGCAAACTAGAGTCATTTGAAAAATGTGCAAAGGTAGCCTGATATTGTATCTCTGACCACCCACCATCAGTATCGGTGTGAAGGGAGAACCCCGTTGAGACAAAAATTAAAGACTTAGCTCAGCTGCGGCGAATTATCTTTCTGAACTTGCATTCTTCCTTCGGTTACAGAAGGGAAAGAATGAATAATAGCTTGGAGTGGCCCTTCTGCCTGAAACTGAAAGATGGTGGAGTAGGAGATACTAGACCCAGGGGCAAGGGGGTACATTGCCCACATATCATGCTTTGTGGGGGTGTCATAGAGGCCTCCGAAAAGCCCTTCTGATTTTTGCTGAAAATGGGAAGTGTCTTTTGAAGGCCTTGAACATGCCATGTCGGGGGGGGCAGGGTGTTACAAATTTTTGTGGCCCCAGGTGCTGGAACCTTAGCTACTCCACTGACTAGACCGGCCCATACTTTGGATGGGGAGGCAGGCTTCAAGGCCAACAGGCCTTCAGGGTTACTATGGAGACCATGACCATCATGCCCATATCGTCAGCTTGCACATTCATTGCGGCCATCTTGGGAGGCTCTTTGCCATCTGCGATGCAGTGGAATGCCTGCTCTCCATAAGGGAGACCTCTCCTTCCCACCCCCGGAATGCCCTCCTGCCCTGAAAGGTCACATTGTGGGAAGCGGCAAACTCACCACACACCAGTGATTGTGCTCCCTCTGGGGAGTGCGCAGCCGGCATTGCCATAGCGCCGCCCCAGCGCCGGTGGCAGTGGCTTACCGCCAGCATTGGAGGCGCTTTACGGCACCACTTGCTACAGAGATGTGGGCCGTATGAACATACCACCCATGTTGGGCTCAGTAAGATCGGGCTAGAGGGCACAGAGCTCAATTGGGAGCTGTTGGTCCAATTGGCTTCAAGCCAGTCCTGCTTGGAGGGTCTCAATGTTTGCCCCTCCCCCCTCCTAATCCAGTGGTGGGATTCAGGGGGTTCGCCCAGGTTCTATAGAACCGGTTGTTAAATGGCCAGGCCCCGCCCAGTCGCTTACCTCGGCTGGCTTCGGGTTTTTCTTGGCTCCGGCTATGACGTCATAGATCCGGTTGTTAATTCATTTGAATCCCACCACTGTCCTAATCCCACCCCAATGGGGGTCTTCCCCCAATTCATACAATTTGAGAATCAGTGCCCTAAGTCAGGGATCTTTTCAGTATGAGGGCCACATCGTATGTTTTACAGATTTTCACGGGCTAAAAAAAATCAGTTTTATAAATGAATAAATGCATGAAATTTAACTGAATGAATAAGTTTTACCTGGATCTTTTCTTGTAAGCAGCATGACATGATTCAGTACAAAAGAGAAATGTGACATTTACAAAGAAACAACGCCCTGCCTAAACTGAGAAATGATGCGTAATGAGCAAACATGTCAAATATTTTAAGTTGCTGCAGGCCAGATAAAATCTTGTGGCAGGCTGGATTTGGCCCCCAGGCTGTAGTTTGGAGACCCCTGCCCTAAGTAGTAGCCACATCCAGCGGCGTCATGCAGCCGGAACGCTGGGCGGGAGGAATGGGTGAGCGGCAGCCCGCCCGTTGCGTACCGCTCCGTTTCGCCATCTTCCCCGCCCCCGCGGGGGCGGGGGAAGACGACGAAATGGAGTGGTACGCAACAGGCGGGCTGCCGCTCACCTGTTCCTCCCGCCCAGCATTCCGGCTGCATGACGCCGCTGGCCACATCTAGGTGTATGGTCACCCAGCCCCCAGCACTCCAAGGAAGGCTTTCAACAGCAGCCCTCATCACTCTTCCAAACAATAGCATCAGTTTTAAGATTCATGGGACAAAGAGTCCGTTTTCCCTGCTCCTGCAATTCAAACATTGACCCCCCCCTCCCCTCACCCCCATCAGAAAACTTCTGATCTTTAAATGTTTTTCAAAAGTTGCACATTTCCCCATTTGCTCAGCTGCCCCCTCGGCATGGCCGCGCCAGCACATAGCAACATAAATACTGCTAACTCTGTGGAAATGAATTATTGACAATTTTAATACATGTTGCACAGTACATATTAATATAGAAAAATACATGTTATCAGCACCGTACTGTTGACTGTGTACTAATCCATTCCACCTGCTCAAATATTAGTGCAAATAATTATATATTTGTAATGCATCATTGCTGTCTAGTTGGAATCCATGCCGGTGGAATAAATGTCTCTTCGGAGAAGCTGTTTGCCATTACGAGCACAATGCGCCATATTCATACTCAAATTGACTTTGGATGGATAAGTAAGTAGATTGAGCAACCTTCAAAAATCCACTTGTGTGAGACTTACCAAGTTATTTTAATGAATTGTTTACAGTCAAATGAATGTTACTAAAACACACACACACACACACACACACACACACACACACACACACCACCCTTTCATATGGATGCCCAGATATGCAGGCTCGTCTCAAAATAATTGATGGGCGCACTAAATAATGGCCAAGGCTCAAAGGGCAACGTTACTGGCATTCACAGGCTGACAAATCAGAGCTACTCTCCCCCTTATCCCAGTTTTGGAGCCCAATCCTATCCTTCCCACATCCCATCAGTGCAATGGCACCAAAATGATGACTGCTACATCCTATGGTGCGGGGGGGGGGCAATTCTCCTCTAGGGAAGAGAACTCTACTTCTAGGTAAGGAGTCTCCTCTAGGGAAGAGATCAATCTCAGTGCCATCGCTGTTGATCCCGTCACCTCCTGGGACCCAATTTGCCCCTGCCCTCCCTGCCCCATCATTGCCCCATTTCGCTCCATCCCCTGGTGGGCCAGTGTAAGATACAGGAAGCTGGACCAGATGGGCCCTTGGCCTGATCCAGCAGGGCTCTTCTTATGTGTTATGGTCTTATGTATCTTTGTTTGAGCTTTAAGGAATTATTTGTCACCTTTCAGGAAAATGTTCAAGGCAGCTCAAATTATGAAAAGTTGCCTAATACAGATAGATGATCCCTTATGCCAGTGGTCAGGGAACAGGGGTAAATTACCCCAAATGGGGTAAAAATGAAATTCCTGGGGGTAATGGACAGATAGGAGTATGCCCCGTCCGTTTTCCCTCATCCTTCCTTCATGACCAACATTCTCTCTTCTGACCAGTGGGAAGTTCCTCTCATGTTTGATGGATTTACCTTGCTTCCAATAGGAGATTAGAAGCGGCAAGGTATTTGGCCCCCAATAGGCAGCATCCCCCTCCCTTCCCAGGCGGCGAAGAAGGCCGTGGTAATTGATCCTGCTGCTGGTAGAGAGAGAAGGAAGCAACAGCAGAGAAAATGGTGGCCGTGGCTGCAACTGCGGTGGTGCCGGGAGATGGGGGAGCCAGCGAGGCCAAGCCTATTCCGGGCAGCGAGGCCGGCGCAGACCCGCTCCTGGCTGGCACTCAGGCAGCCGTGGAGTTAGCAGTGCTCTATGCCAGGGAAGAGCCCGAACCAGCTCCGGGTGGGGAGGCTGAGGAGCTGCTGCAGTCACTGCCACCCAAGAGCCCGGCAGGACACGAGACGTGCAGGCGTGGGGGAGGCTCTGGTGAGCGGCTGAGGTGTGTGTGTGTGTGCGCACGTGCATGTGCCCGCAGGCGCGCATGTGCGTGTGTGTGCGTGTGCGTGTTGAGAGGACTTCTGTGGACGTGCCTCTTTGCTTGTGAGCAGCTAGGGCTTTCCCTGGGTTTGCCTTGTCTTGCTGTCCCAAGGAGTGGGGCGGGCTGGCGGGCGGGCGGGCGAGCGAGCGAGCGAGCGAGCGAGCGAGCGGAGGGAGGGCTGGGGTGCCTGCACCTGCGCAGGGAGTCAGGGACACAAAGAGAGGCAGGAGGCAACGAGGCAAGGCGAACAGCAGAAAACAAAAACAAAATCAGAACTGCTGTTGCTGGCCTGTGTGTGTGTGTGTGTGTGTGTGTGTGTGTGAGTGTGAGTGAGAGAGAGAGAGAGAGAGAGAGAGAGAGAAAGCAAGCAAGCAAGCAAGCGAGAGCCAGCCAGCCCCAATCTGAATTCATTATAGAGAGAAATCTTAAGTCCAAGCACCTAAACCTGTTGTCAAAAAGACTTGTTGTAACCCAGAAGGGTTGAATTCTATTCTCTCAAGGTCTGCAGGTGTACCCAACTCTTTACAACTTCATATTTACATAGCATTAATTAAGCTCATTAATTAATCAAATAAAAAGCAATGGGTTCCAATATGTAATTTTTTTCTTTTGTTCTGGTGGGGGGGGGGTAACGTCAAGGGGGTAACATCGGCGTATCTAAATATATTTTGGGGTAAAAGGTAAAAAAGTTCCCTGACCCTTGCCTTATGCGGACATCAGGAAATCCAAACTATATCAAAATCCAGACATTTTTGTCCAATAATTTTTTAAAAAAACTTTTCTAATGAGAACACTAGAAGATCAATTGTGTTCATTCCCACGTACAGGGTGTACGTCTTCAAATAAATAAATAAATAAAATTCTTCAGATAAATAAAATAAATAAGTTATAATCTCTGCTCTGTGGTGTGTGCCATGGTTGAACAATGTCAAAGAGGCTAGCAGGCACCCAAATGGATCACAGTGAAAAGAGCAAGAGGAAGCATCTCTCATTAAAGGTAAAGGTTTCCCCACGACCGAATGGTCTAGTCGTGACCGACTGTAGGGAGCGGTGCTCAACTCCATTTCTAAGCCTGTAGAGCTGACGTTTGTCCGAGGACAAGCTTCTGTGGTTATGTGGCCAGCATGCCTATATGCTGTAGCGCACAGAACGCCGTTACCTTCCCACCGAAGTGGTCCCTATTTATCTACTTGCATTTTTAGGTGCTTTAGAACTGCTAGGTTGGCAGGAGCTAGGACAAGCAACGGGAGCTCACTCCATCGCACAGTCTTGAACTCTCAACCTTCCGGTCAGAAAGCCCAGCAGCAGCGGATTAAGCCGCTGCGCCACCACGTCTCATTAGTAATGCAATTATTCCAAAATCCAGAAAAATCCAGAATCAGGACACCTTCCTGTTCCAAGTGGTAAGAGATGCTCAACCTATGCCTGTAGACATTCCAAAGCAGAAAACTGAATTTTCAGATGAAAACTAGTTAGTGGTGATCCAATTAAAAAAAAAAAAATCAGTGACATAGACATCAAAATTCTACAGACCAAAAAGCAGGCTAAACCTAAATCTCATGTGTTGGTCAGACATAACAAAGAGACTGCTGAAGATCTAAATTAATGGGCAGGTTTATATCGGAGAAGGTGATACCTTCAGGTAGGCCAGTTTCAAGTCATATACTGCTTTATGGGCCTGAAAATGAATTGTTCTGGTCCCTTCTGATTCTTGCAGCCTCCCATCTGCCCATTTTCACTATCAGAAAGAGGCATTGCCCCTTCTTCACACACAGGTTGTCGAGGCTCCATACAGGTTCCACACAGGTGGAAACAGGTTGTCGAGATGATGGGCACTAGCCAATAGACCCCTCGCCCAAGTGTAATACGGTCAGTATGAGAAGAGAAATCAGTTCAAGCTGAAATGCGCAGAACTCTGGGGTTTGGTTTTTATTTTTTAGCATGCGCTACAGGATTTAAGAAGGTACATTTGTTTGGAGAGCTGCAAAAGAGCTATCAAAATGTCTCCACTGCTTTTAAAATATTACCGCTGCCCCCAATAGCCTGTTTCTTCTCAGCATTGAAAGACTGGCTTTTCAGTCCTCCTCCAGACCCCTTCACGATGTTTGTCTCCCCCCCCCCAAGCAGCAGGGTGGAGCAGTGGCTGCTTTATTTCCCCTTTTTCATTATTATTACCCTTTCTGCGGTAATGCAAACAGCATACAAATACCAAGTCATGTTTTAAAAAATTATAGGACTCGTAAAGAAACGCACGCACACACGCACACTTGTTATTTCCACGCTCTCTTGGCAATTTCCCATTTGAACCAATTGGAGGGCGTATAATTACGCACGCCCCCCTCTCAAAGTTGATTGCGGCTCGTTAAATGGCATCGTTAAGAGGAGGGAGCTATGGAAAAGAGGCCTTTTAACTCATTACCTGCAAATAAAAGGGAATTTTAAAAATTTTGTTGTGGGTAGCACTTAAATTATATCTCGAGCTACTGGAAATACTTTCCAAAATTACACAGCATAATAGCTATATTATGGAGAAACACAGCAGTTTTGATTCTTCCTGACCCAGATTTTTTTTTTCAAAGTTTTGTGATTGCTCAGGGGCGGGCGGGTGGGTGGTCCATGTGCTGCTGCTGGACTTGTGGGCCCGGTGATGAGATGAGGGGGCAGGGCAGTAAAGTATTGCAGGTGCTGCAATGCACCCTGTAAGTGGCTCCTCCCACTTGCTGTTGGCATGCCCAGAATGGCTCCAAGGTCGAGTGGGAAGGATCGCTTGCATGGTGCATTGTGGCACCCACCATACATGCTGCCCGCACCCACCCAAGTAGCTTTACGATTGATGAGCATCTCATAACTTTTGTGATCCATTTCTCGTAATAGTAATACATGAACTAAGAGCGCAATCCTAACCTGGAGTTAGGCCAGCAAAGTTTGACCGGCACA
This sequence comes from Lerista edwardsae, assembly GCA_029204185.1. Taxonomy (NCBI): domain Eukaryota; kingdom Metazoa; phylum Chordata; class Lepidosauria; order Squamata; family Scincidae; genus Lerista; species Lerista edwardsae. Next base: position 546,511 of record JAJKFI010000182.1, on the reverse strand, counting down.
AGAGGCACCATAAAGCACTTTTGGACCCCCCTCGGAGTCAGGGAGGATGGCGCACATGTGTGTGCTGGCCTCTCTGACTCCAAGAGTGGTCTAAACATTATTTACCATGGCCCTTGTACCAGCCAAACTGTCCCTTGTGCCGGCCTAACTGTGCCGGCCTAACTCCAGCAGTTAGGATCCAGTTAGGATCGTGCTCTAAATCTTGCTAAAAATAAAAACTTGTTGTTATTGTTATTATGCAGCAAAGGTTTGGCCAATCACAGACACTAAAGCTTCTGGATGTCGCTCTCACTGTAGTGTTGCAATACAGGCATGCCCCGGTATCCACTGAGGTTCCATTCTGGACCTGCACCCACCCCCACCCCCGTGGATCCTGGGGGTGTCTTGTTAAAGATAGGGGAGCATCAGTGGTTTTCCTGCAACAAGGTAAAAAAAAAAGATTTGTTTAATGTTCCTTAAAATAGGTGTCCCAGTAACCACGGTATCTGTGGATAACTGAAACAGTGGATACCGTGGCAAGCCTGTACCTGTTATTCATTGGCTGAACATAATCATCCAGTACATTTCCCTGTGTTTGCTGCCAACAGTCAATTTTGTGTGCGGCAGGGATGAGCAGAGAGCTGTAGCCAGGGTGGGCCACTGGGTGCACGCCCCCCCCCCCCCAGGATTTTTTTTTTTAAAGAATGTGACTTCTTAGTTTATTTTATTTGATGTATTTTTATACCGCCTTTCTCCAGATTTCACTGGACTCAAGGCGGTTTACATGGGCAGGCTGTTCATAAACCCCATTTTTCAATTGGGGTTTTTACAATTATTGTTCTATGTACCATTCACAGAACCCTCAATTTCTTCAGATGTTTCCCTTTCATTGTGTGGCCATGATCCTGGCTGTACTCTTGCACCTTCTGAGCCTTCACAGTCCACCACCTTGGCCAGTTCTTTTGTCAGCTGACTCCTCCACACTCCTCCCATTCCTCCACAAGCTCTGTCAGTGACTTCCGGTCTCCCATCCAAGGCCAATCCAAGGCTGATCCTGCTTAGCATCTTCAGGCAAAGGCAACAGCTCAACCTCCAGACCACACTTCCTGCCTTTATTATTGTGATATGACAGCCCCCATTTAAAGAACAATAACTTAATAAAAGTTTTTGTTGTTGTTGAAAACTGCTTTTTGGTAATTAAAATATCTGAATAAAAATACAAAACACCGCATTTTGGTATTTAAGGTATTTTCCAGAAATGAAAATAAACTACTTATCAAGTAGAAAAAAATACTGTGTCTGCATCTGCCCACACTATATCATCTATGTAGTACACGTTTAAACCATTTAAAATTAAAAAAAAAAATGAGAACTTGGAATGAGAATGTAGAATAAATTCTATAAATTCTAGAATAAATGTAGAATAAAATAAATGTAGAATAAATGTAGAATACAAACACATCGCACTGCAATTTGCTATTTTAATTGAGAAATTTTGGGGAAAAATCACCAAAAAACCCCCACTAATTATGGCTAAAAATATTAAACCTGTGGCTATAGCGGTGCAAGAGTAGAAGGGGAAAAGCAATATATGAACATTATGTGGGCTTCCTGGAGAGACCCAGGCTGTAAATGTTGTTTTTTTTTGGGGGGGGGGGCTTGGGTAAAGAGAGAAAGGAATGTTGGAGCATTACCTTCTCTTAACTGATGTCCCAAACCTCTGAAAGAAATCAGGAGACCTTCCTTCTTCTTGGAATCTTGATCAAGGGGGTTACTTTGATGGAGGCCTTGAATTTCACACCTGGGTGAAGGTGAGGCAGCTGCTTCAGGAATCCTGTAGGTTCATCAACAGCCCACAGGATGGATCTGGCCCACCACCTTAAGTCAACCAGCCTGCAAGAAGCTCATCTTGGGTGGTGAAGCCTCCCTCCCAATTGGGTGAGCTTCCTACCAGGTGAGCAGAGCTTTGCAGTTACAGATTACAGAACATTAAGGCTGTATTTCATCCTGCGACGTTCTGAACATTATCTTATGAACCAAAGGTATAGACAAAAGTACACACTAAGGGTTTCATGAGAAGCCTCTAGGTCTCATAGGATTTGTCAAAAATTAGCCAAATGTATTCATTTACTAATTTTCTGGAGGAAAAGTCCACGGTGGGCTATAGGCCATGATGGGTGGTGCAACCTCCTTACATTAGTAGTAGACTTACCTCAGAATGCCAGGTGCAGGGGAGCGGCAACAGGATGCAGGCCTCTTGTGTGCTCCCTGAGGCATCTGGTGAGATACAGGAAGCTGGACTAGATGGGCCTTTGGCCTGATCCGGCAGGGCTCTTCTTATGTTCTTAAGGCCTGGATTGGGTTGCAAATTATTATAGCTTCCTCTCCGCAGACAGGATAGCAAATTCTGTTCTACCTCAAATTTATCTCAGAAATTTACCTCAGGATACCAGATACATGGGAGTGGCCACAGGATGCAGCCATCTTGTGGTCTTGTGTGCTCCCCGAGGCACCAACAGGAAGCTCTGCAATGTTCTCGCTTCTGCCCCATACATAACCTATGTCAAGTCAGGGAGATACAAATACTCAAGTCTGGTTTGGACAAGAAAACCAACCCTCAAATTCTTGCTTGCAATCCTGACCTGGAGTTAGGCCAGCAAAGTTTGGCTGACAGAAGAGCCATCATAAAGTGCATTTGGGAGTCAGGGAGGATGGCGCACGTCTGTGTGCTGGCTTCTCTGACTCCAAGAGTGGTCCAGACATACTTTACGTTGTATGCAAGCATCTTGTTGTCTCGTGCCTCCCTGGGGCACCTGGTGGGCCGCTATGAGATACAGGAAGCTGGACTAGATGGGCCTTTGGCCTGATCCAGCGGGGCTCTTCTTATGTTCTTATGTTCCTTGTGCCCACCAAACTTTGCTGGCCTAACTGTGCCTACAGGTTAGGATTGTGCCCTAAAGTAACCGGTATGGTTTTTAATCTGCTACCTGGAGTCCCATCTACAAAATACAGTTTTTACCCAAGTGCTGTGATCAGGCTAAATGCAGAGCTCTGAATCTGGTGGTCTTAACAAATGTATACTTTTTAGTTGTATTTTAGTGTTGTTTTGTTATTTGTATATGTATTTTTGGTGTTGTCCAGTTGTATGATGTCAAGAGCACCTCATTTCGTTGTTCTCATACCTTGAGTACAATGACAAATAAATTTCTATCTATCTAAAAGGGTTTAATTGTGCTTGCAATGCAAAAATTCAGTGTTACTTTTGCAAGCATACATTAACAAAAATTTAAATTGTTATTGGGGAATAGAAAACACTGTTCTGCTACTGATAGAGGCTCCCACTACAGCCTCTTGGTATCTTCACTGCTTAAGAGGTACAGAGACAGAAGCAGGAAACAAACTTTTACGCTTTCAAAAGGATCTGCGCTGGCAGCCAAGCAGTATCTCACTCCCAAGAAAACTGCAAACGGTGCTACAAAATCTTTGAAGGGTCATTTCTTGGCAGGGAGATCTGGACGACTCCTATTTTGATCGCTGAAATAACATTTCGGGATTCACTGAGCTTTAAGATACTTTAAAGCAGTGTTATTCAAACTGTGGGTCAGAACCAAGGAGGTTTGGTCGGAACCAGTGGTGGTATTCAAATAAATTAACAACCGGTTCTATGACATCATAGCCGGAGCAAAAAAAACCCCAAAGCCAGCTGAGGTAAGCAAGTGGGCAGGGCCCGGCCGTTTAACAACCGGTTCTATAGAACCTGGGAGAACCCCCTGAATAACACCACTGGTCGGAACCCATCTGGTGGTTTGCGACCTGATGTCAACTGAGGCGCAGAAAGCTGGGAGCAGCCATCTTGGAAGCTGCAGACCTGACTCTTGCTATATTCCTTTTGTGAGCGTTAACAGTTTGAATTTTCAAGTGAGGGTTTTTTTTTAAAAAAATTGTTTTTAGTTCAGTGCTATTACATAATATTTTAATCTAATCTTGCTTTCTGTCAGGGATGTTTCGTGGTTGTAAAATTGCTGCAGTGCAAGAATGCCAATTTGCATTTCAAGGGTGTCATTTTACTACATTACAATGACAGCACATCCTGCTTGATGATGTCACTTCCTGCCCCAACATCACTTCCCGGATAATGACATCCCTTCCGGTGGGCCCTGACACAAGTGCCGTTCTAAAAAGTGGGTCCCGGTCTAAAAAGTTTGAATGCCACTGCTTTAAAGGAAACAAAACTGAAGATAACCTGAGGTTGGATCCCTGGGCATATGGCTAACTTAAAGGAGCCTCCCAAATCCTACTCTGTCAATATTAATTTTAATGGACTCAACGGAGAGCACTGCAACAAATACAATCAAGCCTCATTTGTGCAGGCTTTAAAACTACTTGAGAAGGAAAAAAAAAATCACCACGCAGGAAGTTTTGAAGTGTTCTTCTGATGGCAGTGGTGCAGACTTGCTGCTATGCCAGATGTTTCTCGTACAAAGCGTAGAAACGTTTTTCTTCTAAAAAAAAAAAAAACTGTACAAAGATTTATACTGGTGAGCAGCAAGCCCACTGCTTTGAAACGCTGACTCTAGGATTGAGAGGTGTCGGCGAAGCACGCTTGGAATCCACTTCACAGCTTTGGAAAAATGGCAGCCGTACGGCGAGTGCCTCCCGCTCCGGTGTCCACAGAACCCTTTGTGCCTCTGCCATGGCCGCCAAAGAGAGCAATGCGGCTGAACAAAGCAGGCACCCCCCCAGAATGCTTTGAGACAGCTTGGCGTGCGTTCGCCTGCTCTGGTTTATCAGTATAATACTGGGCTCAATTTTTTTTTCTTGTGCTTTTTTAGAAGAACTACGAGTCGGGCAGGGCTGGCTGGGCCTGGAGACATTTCAAAGCTTGCCAGATTCGAGGAAGATGAAATGTGAAGGAAGCAGACCATCTGCTTAGTGTGGTGGGCAAAGTCCTTGCATAAGAGACACTGAGAAAACACTCTGGCAGATGACCGTGGCGACGAAGCCGTGTGTAACTCACCTCTCTGCCCTTACTTTGGCTCAGATTGTCAGCGGTTGAGGAAGGTTAGCCGCCAATGATCTCTCACTCTCCTGGCTTCATTCCTTTCATGACTGTCAATACCTCAACATCCCTCAGGCCAAGAGGAAATACACAGGTTTTCCAGAGGCTTCTTTTGACTTGCAGTTTCCACAGTTCACCCTCCCGCTCCCACAGCAGAACAAAGAAGGAACCCAGCTCTGAGCCAGGGCAAGAACCGGTTCCTTCCTTGGCCCACCTGCCTTGCTGGCACCTCTTAAAAGGTGGATGTTAAAGCGAATCTGAATTAGAAACCATCGACAGGTCACGATGCAGCCAACCCTTCCCCACGAACCCACTCAGATGTTTCTCCGTCGTTCACACCCAGAAAAAACAGAAGGGCTCCGCGGCAGTTTAAGGCTGTATTTCACCCTGGGACACTGTGAACATGAGCTTATGAACACAGGAATAGGCAAAAGTACCCATTCACAGTTGCATGAGGAGGCTTCTCAAAGTGCAATGCTAACCTGGAGTTTGGCTGACACAGCTAGGCCAGCAAAGTTTGGCCGGCACAAGGGCCACTGTAAAGCCCATTTGGACCGCTCTCGGAGTCAGGGAGGATGGCGCACGTCTGTCTGCTGGCCTCTCTGACTCCGAGAGTGGTCCAAACATACTTTACAGTGTCCCTTGTGCCGGCCAAACTTTGCTGGCCTAACTGGTGCCAGCCTAACTCCAGGTGAGGATTGCGTTCTTAGTCTCATAGGAATTGTCAAAAATTAGTCAAGTGTGATCATTTATTAATATTTGGAAAAGTGAAGGTGACCACACTAGTCAGCTACGAAGTGTTTCCAATCCAGTGGCTGAAAAGGCAAGCCAAGGCTCAAGGACTCCGGAAAAAAGGCATCGGTTCTCTGACAGGGGCAGCTGCTCCTTAAACGCTGCCGGGATGAGGGAACAAGAATCTGCTGAATTTTGTCCAGCTTCAGCAGGCCTCTGAAAAAGAGACAGCTGGACAGAGCGGAGTGAGCCACAAAAGCCAGCAACCCGGCTTCTGCAGAAAACCAGACATGAATTTTACACACACCCCGCTGAAGTGCATGACTTTCAGACAAGCGCACTAGGCAGCGTTGGCTCCACTCCGATGGACACGCTGCCAACTTTTCTTTTATCTTTGACATTTGCATAATGTGTAGATTCGGAAGGTGATGCTTTTCCCAGTCCGTTCCCTGCATCCCCACACTGGCAAAAGGTTCAGGCTGTTGACTTTCTGCTTGGCGTGCACCTGGTTAGAGGCACAGGAGGCCTGCCAGGAAAAAAAGATGGCAACGCTGACGGCTGTGCTCTGTCCCACACCCCATCTGCTCCCAGTGGCTGCAGGCAGACCACCCGAATCACCAGGGTTTTGCCAGAATACTACACTATATGAGCAGACAGAGAGCTGTAAGGAAAAACAGCAGCCAGAACTAGGGCACGGGCAGCTACAGGGGGTGGGACTTGTTGGGCTAAACGGAGAAGGCTGCAGTTGAACAGGAGTTCTGCGTCAGGAATAGAGTTTACCAATGGCGGGGGGGGGGAATCATTCTGATTTTTTTCAACCTTATTCATAGCATGGAGCCAAGCTGCAGATGCCGCTTTGAGAGGGCACAACCATTTAAAGAACCCCCGCCTAGAAAAGGTGGAGTCACCAGGCCATTTTTTCCTCCTGCCTGTTGAATGTGCTTTCTGCCACATGGGGGTTTGCAAGATGTTGCCTTGCGGGGGTGAGGAGAATGGCAGGACGAATCCATTTTGTTAACGTTCAGGGCACAATCCTAACCTGGAGTTGGGCCAGCGAAGTTTGGCTGGCACAAGGAACATGGTCGCGTATGTTTGGAGCACTTGGGAGTCAGAGAGGCCGGCACACAGACGTGCACCATCGTCCCTGACTCTGAGTGGTCCAAACGCGCTTTACGGTGACGCTGGTGCCGGCCTAACTCCGGGTCAGGACTGCGCTCTCAGATGCCCTGAAATTGTAGTCATTCACATTAGGACAAAAGCCGAAAACGGGGATTTCCCGCCACCCCCGTCCTCCATTCAGAGCGGTTCGAGTGGATTGCTTTCTTTCTGGCAGCCGCACCACGTTCCCATGAATGCACCACAGGAAGTGCCTTTGCAGAACCTTCACCTCTGGAGAGCATTTATTTCACAAGGAAGAGGAAAAGAGGACAAACAGAAAGCCCTGGTTTCAGGTATGGCAGTTACTTTTGTTCTGAGCACTCGCCCCCAACCCTCCCCCCACTCACCTCCCCCCCCCCAAAAAAAAGCCACCATAGAGCTGTCTAGAAAGCCAAGTCCCGGCAAACACTCAGTTTAGCTTCTCTTCTCCTCTCAGCTGAAGTGGCGACCGAGACGGGCAGCTCTGTAGTCCAGGCGGAGCTGCACGAAGGAATGGAGGATGTTCTTGTCCAGGATGGCCAGCTGCTCCCCCGAGCAAACCTGCTTCAGGTTATCTGGGGCGACCACCAGCAGGTTGCAGAGGGAATGGAGCGTGTCGAACAGCTGCAGGACCAGCGCGATCTACAGGACCGGGGGAGAGCAGATCAAAAATCAGCGCACGGGCGTCGAACGGTGATGGCAGCCCAGAGGTTTATCGGCAACACGATCGGCGCAAACGACACAGCACCGCTAACGCACAAGGTGCGTGGTCACCGTCTGTGTGTTCAAAGCAAGAAGCCAGAGAGGCAGGCCGCTCAATGGGTCCCGCTGTACAAACACAGGACAGCACTTTATGGGAGCCTACCCAGAGAAACGCGGAGAGCGCACACCTAACTTGAGCCAGAACGCCAAGGCCAGCAGCAGGCCTGCGCCAGACCCAGTACCAATTAGGAGGCTGCTGGAGCTTCCCCGGGGGCAAGGGCATGTTCTTGTCCCGGGATAGGCGCTAGCCGCCCTGATAAGCTTGCTTGGATCTGTGACTGCTGTTCAGCAGGTGCAGCTCTGAGCAAGCAGCGTGGCCCAGATCAGGGGACGGTGGCTTGGATGTAGCCAGCTGTGTCATGCAGCCGGAACGCTGGGCGGGAGGAACGGGTGAGCGGCAGCCCGCCCGTTGCGTACCGCTCCGTTTCGCTGTCTTCCCCGCCCCCGTGGGCTGCCGCTCACCCGTTCCTCCC
>JAJKFI010000182.1:477447-537969 GCA_029204185.1 Lerista edwardsae | reverse complement strand
GTGCCAGCACGAGGTGCCATTGGGCCAACGCAAGTGACTAGGCGGCCCAAGGGCGCAGTCTGGATTGCGCCCTGAGTCGAGGTGTTGCACCCCACGTGGCGCCTGGCAGGACCGGCCACTCTGTACCTTGAACTCTTTGGCACACTTCCGGTACTCGGCCACGTCGCAGATGGCCAGCATGCCCCCCATGCAGCTGTAGGAATATTGCTGCAAATGCTCGTAGATGAGCCGGTGGAAACGGACTCCAAACTCCATCAGAACCGTGTCCACGTTCTTGCCGTCCATGGAATGCCGGATCTTCTCCACTTGCTTTCTGACGTAGGTACAGACTTTGGCACAAGCCTGAAAGGTTAAGTGGGGAAGTTAAGAGGAGAAAGGAGGAAAGGGTGCGCTCTAGCTAGCTGGAAAGTCGCTACAGGAAAAGGGGCAGGGACCACAGTTACCTGTGGAGGAAGGGCCATCACGCAGAAGGTCCCAGGTTCAATCTCTGGCATCTCCAGGAAGGTGCTGGGGGAACAGCGATGCATATAATCCTCTCCCCAACCCTCTTGCTGCCACTGTTTTCTTGCCAGACTCATGGTGGCCACATGGAAGCAGCCCCCCCCCCGGCTACAAAGGGCAAGGCAGTGGTGCTTTCAGTTCGAAGGGCCCTTAATGCAAAATTATCTCCTTCCCCCATCTCTCCACTTCCAAAAAATATCATTAGACCACTACTATGGTGATGGCAAACCTGTGACGTGTGTGTCAACGGTGACACAGACTATGACTTTTTGGGTCACACACCAGCGTTCAGCAACACCTGACAACAACCGAGTTTGTTTTACTCGTATTCCATTTTTATAATTATTTGATGTTTCTTTATATAGATAGCACCACACATGGGACTATATTTTTAAAATAAACCAATATATAAAGAATCCTTTCTCTTTTGTTCTGTGTTTGTGTGTGTGAGTGAGAGAGAGAGAGAGAGACACCACAGAGTCGAATTTTTCAAATTTCTGACGTGCCCAACCCAAAAGATTCACCATCACTATACTATTACTGTGAGTGTGGTTTTTTGGTGATATTTTTTTCCAAAATTTCCTGATTAAAATAGCAAATTGCGGTGTTGTGTTTTTAGTCTACATTCTCAATCCAAGTTCTCATTTTTACTAATTTTAGGGCGCAATCCAACCCAGCGCCGGAATAGCAAGGCCAGCCGGCCAGCGCCATATCCGACACTGGGTTGGGGGAGGCTGGAGCCTCCCGCGGCAAGGAAGCGTGCGCTCCCTTACCGTAGGAGAAGCTCCAGCCTCCACTATGTGCTCCTCAGATCTGCGCCTGCTAAAGAGTGGGCACAGATCCAAGAAGACCACATGGCCCGAATTGGGGCCACGCGGCCTCGCTGACAGGCTTAGGAAGTGGCCATACGGCCACCTTCCAAGCCCGCCCAGGTCCTGCGCAAATCCCGCCACCTCCCCCCCCCAAATCCCTGTCCCGAAACGGGACAGAGAATCCCTTGTGCCGAACGTGTTCGGTCGGCGCAAGGGAGGATCTCTGTCGGCGCTCTGAAGCTTGCAGTGTTGGCTTCAGTGTTGGAGCACCAACGCGGGGTGCTGCTCATTGCACCCCTTGCATCGACACTAGGATTGCGCTGCCCAATGCTTTAAAAGTGTAGTAGGTGGATACAGGTGATATAGTGTCAGCAGATGTAGCCACAGTATCAAAAGTTTCCCCATGACCAAATGGTCTAGTTGTGACTGACTGTAGGGGGTGGTTCTCATCTCTGTTTCTAAGCTGAAGAGTCTGCGTTTGTCCAAGGTCATGTGGCCAGCAGGGCTATACATGAAGGCGCACGGAACACGGTTACCGAAGTGGTACCTATTTATCTCCTCACATTTTTAGGTGCTTTCAAACTGCTAGGTTGGCAGGATTGGAAAAAAATAGTCTATTTTAATGTCTGGAAAATATCTTAAACACCAAAGTGTGGTGGTTTGTGTTTTTACTCAAATATTTTAACCGCCAAAAAGTGGTTAAAAAAAAACAACCCACTCCTATTACCTTATACAATATCATTATTCTACTGTTTGGAGCACTTCAAAGCTCATCAGAACTCTGAGTCAGTACTGGACTTATTTTGTTCAATGCAAGGCAGGCGGCTGTAGGACAGAGCTGTGGCCAATATTTGAGACTGAACATAATTTGATTTTTTTAAAAAATAAATTATACTTCCGTCAATCAAGACGCAGGTAAGATAAGAGTCGGGAGCATATTCTTTCCCTCTGAAATGCTGATGCGTATGATGCAGTATAGTTGAGAGGGACTGAACTTCTGGACATATGACCTAACCAGCAATTTCACAAAATTAACTGGTATGCTGTAGAGTTTGGAGTACAGCAGTTGAGAACAGCTGAAAAATGCCTCCGGGTTCTGCAGCTCTGTTTCTAGGAAAATGGTCCGTAGTAATGAATTGTTGGCAAAGAGGAACAGATGACAGCTGCCCTAAAAACAGAGCCGCAGCACCCAGAAGAGTCTCCAGGAAGTGACATCACAAGAGGAGAAAACCACAAAGAAGACCATAGAGGTCAACGTGCCATGAGAAAATTGCTACCCTATACAGAGCCAGACCATTACTTACTCTGAATGGCAATAGCTTTTCAATTGCTCCACCCAATAACTGGAGATGCCAGGAACTGAAACAGGGATCTTTTTCATGCAAAGCATGTTTTCTACCCTCCCATACAGCTAGAATTAGGGCTTGGCAAGCACTAAGAGTGCAATCCTAACCTGCAGTTAGGCAGGCACAGTTAGGCCAGCAAAGTTTGGCTGGCACAAGGGACACCAAGCAAGTATGCTTGGTCCACTCTCTGAGTACGAGAGGCCAGCACACAGATGTGCAGCAGCTTCCCTAACTCCAAGAGGGGTCCAAACATGCTTTACAGCGTCCCTTGTGCTGGCCAAACTTAGGTGGCCTAACTGTGCCGGCCTAACTTCAGGTTAGGATTGCGCTCTAAACCACAGTTGTAACATGTCTTCATATCCAGACATGTCCTGACTTCGGAAAGGTAAAAGATAAAGGTTTCCCCACAACTGAATGGTCTAGTCGTGACCGACTGTAGGGGGCGGTGCTCATCTCTGTTTCTAAGCTTGCAGAGCCAGCATTTGTCCTAGGACAAGCTTCCGTGGTCATGTGGCAGGCTTGACTATACATTCCGTAGCACGGAACACCATTACCTTCCCACCGAAGTGGTACCTATTTATCTACTCGCATTTTTATGTGCTTTTGAACTGCTAAGTTGGCAGATGCTGGGACATAAGAACATAAGAAGAGCCCTGCTGGATCAGGCCAAAGGCCCATCTAGTCCAGCTTCCTGTATCTCACAGCAGCCCCACCAGGTGCCCCAGAGAGGCAGGAGACAACAAGATGCTTGGATCCTGTTGCCACTTCCTTGCAACGGGACAAGCAACGGGAGCTCACTCTGTCACATGGTCTTGAACTGCCAACCTTCCGGTCAGCAAAGTTCAGCAGCAGCAGTTTAACCCGCAGCGCCACCACGTCCCCAACCTTCGGAAAGTGGGTTGGGTTAAATTATCAGAAGGTCTTGCTCTGCTCTGCAATTCTAGGTATAGGATTTTTATCAAGCTCAACAAGACACCTATGATGAGAAATGCTTTAGAAACTAGAACTGTTCTTGCTGAGGCTGAAACTGCACAACAGAAATGCGTCAGAATTCCTAGAAGAGCGATGGGAACTTGCCTATTAAGTGGGGCGCCAACCTGTTAAAGCACATGCAGCGAGTGGAGTCGGCGGCCCAGGGGGTGAGAACGCCTTCCCATTACCTGCCGTGCCACTTGCCAGCGATAAAGCCATATATAGCTACTCACATTAGTGTACTGAATTAGAACGTTGTTCTCATTCTCGGGTTTGAAATGGGTCTTCTTTTGTTCGGCAGCCAGGATGTGCTTCATCTGCCCAATCATGCAATTCAGCGTCCTTCAAAGTCAAAATACCAGGTGGCCGTTTTAAAGAGAGCGCTTTAAGCCTTACGGGGCCCTAGCCGATGAGCATCCCTTTATCAAAGCCGACACCACCTTCTGCTGAAGTACCCTTGCGGACCCATTTATTCCCCACAGGCTTCCAGAACCAAGCGGGCCACTACAGCAGCCACCATTATCCTAGAAGTTTAAACATCCGCCATCAGGGAACGTGCACTATACATCCAGCATTGTTTTACATTCAGATCTTTTGGAGATTAGCCCAACTCCACTCCCCCTGAGGAGAAGATGAGCGGCCAGGGTTTTTTTCTACACCTAATATCTGTCATTTTTCTTTTCCATTTTTCATTGCTTGCCCAATGCAGATATCAACGTCTTTAGCAGTTAGATGTGAAAATGGGAAGCAAAACGCAACGTCTCCACTTGCCTATCAATGCCCATGTCCAGTTTCACCTCCATTTGTTCGGTGACGTCCTTTTTCTTCTGCAGGCATTCAGAGAGCTTAGGAGAAGAGCTGCGGGAAATCAGGGGAAGGAAAGTCATTATCGACAGTTTAACTCAAACAACGGAATCAGCTGCAAACATGCTGGATTCCATGCACCTGAATTTGCAAGGATTTGATAGCTAGACTCTCCCCATTATTTACACCTCTCATTACTGGGCCTCCAGATTGCGCAGGTGCAGTGGTTCTCAAACCATCAGGACCCACTTTTTAAAAAAGTTGCATTTTATCAGCTGCTCAAGCCTCTGTGGCAATAATGGTGATTGGGCAGCAGTGCTTCCCCCAAGCAACAGGTTGTTTAGCCCTAGGTGCACACAGCCTCGTCTCCCTGTCAGTTTTGCGAACCACCAAAAATGGGGTTGTGACCCAATAGTGGGCCCAGACCCACAATTTGTGAACCACTGCAGTAGCCCAGTGGTTCTCAAACATTTTGCACTGGGACCCACTTTTTAGAATGGCACTTGTGTCAGGACCTGCCGGAACTGATGTCATGGCCAGAAGTGACATCATCAAGCAGGAAGTGGTATCATTGTGACATAATCAAATGACACTCGTGGAATGCAAACTGGCATTCTTGGACTACAGCAATTTTGCACAACCATGAAACATCCTAAACTGAAACCAAGATTTGGACAAAATATTACGTGAAAGAACTGAACTAAAAACACAATTTTAAAAAATTCACTTGAAAATTCAAACTATTAACACTCACAAAAGGAGTATAGCAAGGTCTGCAGCTTCCAAGATGACTGCTCCCAGCTTTCCGCGACCCACCTGACATCAGGTCACGACCCATCAAGTGGGTCCCGACCCACAGTTTGAAGAACACTGTGCTAGTCAATTATGTATAAGGAACAACTTAACTAATGTGGGGGGGGGATCAGGGAATCACTTTTGGAGGAAAAAAGTGGGGATGATGGTGGAAATCACCACCAAATATAGGAGGCATACCACATATTCCTAGGCACCAATATTTAACAGCATTTGTAGAGTGCTAAACATCTCTGTAAAAATAGACATATTTAATTGCAAACACAAGAAAAAATTTCAAACTGTCAAAGTGCAAAGTGCAAATACCTTACACTTTCGTCTGGTTGGGGACCAGAGTACGGACGAAAGTAAAAAAAATGGATGCATGTCAAAGCACAGCCTTGCAAATTAATTTTTTAAATAACTACATAATACATGTGATTGTGTGTGAAAACTAAACAAACTAAACTAAGGGCTCAATCCTAACCTGGAGTTAGGCTGGCACAGTCAGGCCAACAAAGCTTGGTCAGCACAAGGGACACCGTAAAGTATGTTTGGATCACTCTCTGAGATAGAGGCCGGCACACAGACATGTGCCATCCTCTCTTCCTAGAGTGGTCCAAACGCACTTTACTGTGTCCCTTGTGCCAGCCAAACTTTACTGGCCTGACTGTGCAGGCCTAACTCCAGGCTAGGATTGTGCCCTAAAAGAAAAATAAGCATAAGGATGCAGACAAATATCCTGGAAGGCAGGATGAAACTGAACGAAAGAGGAAAACACATGGATGAAATCTGAAATGTGATTATAATTGAAAACAGCTGAAAGAACAAAGCAATGAAACTCAATTGGGTGAAAGTCAAGGTATTGCTGTAGTTACAAGTATGTGAGCTCAAAAATCAAGTTTTATGATTGGTCAAAGTGCAAGAAATTCACACTTTGTGTTTTCCTATCTTTTTCCACCAAGAGACATAGACCCTACTTGACTTCCACCAAATCTGGCTCCGTGTCCCAAAGATCCTTAAACTTTCTGTTATAACCAAAGTACGTATTCACCACCACTGAATAAGGGGCTCCTGATGGATGAAGGGGGACAGATCCTGGACTCCCAAGATGCAAGGAAGCCCTCTTGCACATTTCCCCCTGTAGTTGGGTTGCTGTTTTGTTCTGCTCCTTTTATACAGGCTCAGTAGAGGAACATATCAGTTATGACATAACTTGTAATTCCTGTATTAGGGAGCAAGTGTGAGTCAGAAAGCAAACTCCACAAAGATGCTTTGCACAAAGCCAAAACAGGTGATCTACCTGACCAGTGGCATCAGGTGGTCATTGAACTGCTTGTCAAAGAGATGAAAAATGGTGTTTGCCTGGTTCACGACATCCAAGAAGTAAAGGTTTGCATTCTTGGCGTCTGGAGAGGGAATACCTAAAGGGAATACATATCGCATACGATACTATCGATTAAATGCGGTTAAAACAAAAATCCACCCAACACACACCACGAATTCTAGGTAACAATAGCCACAACTGCCAGGGATCAATAGGAAGCGACTGCAAGCTGTATGAAAGTCAGTGTTATCAGTAGTCCTGTGTTGTTGCTTTTTAAGCCAAGTAGAGGACCAATTCAACTGGTCATTTGGGTTTGCCTGTTTAGGGATTATTATTACTTTTCCCAACACTGTTCTTTGTTTGGGACCTCTAGGACAGGACAGTTTAGAAATAAAATACATTACAGTATTAAAATACTGACAGTCATATTAGAGTGAAATCCTAATCTGGAGTTAGGCCAACACAGGTCGGCCAGCAAAAGGGACACTGTAAAGTGCTTTCGGACGAGGGAAGATGGCACACATCTGTGTGTTGGCCTCTCTGACTCCAAGAGTGGTCCAAACATAGTTCATGGTGGCCCTTGTTCCTGCCAAACTTTGCTGGCCTATCAGTACCAGCCTAACTCCAGGTCAGAATTGCACCCTTATTTATTTAAAAAGATTTATATTCCACCTTTCCATAATAGCTTTAGGGGGCTAACAAAATTCAAAGTAAATACAGGCTAAAAAATTGTAATTTAGTTCAGCTCAGCCATGAACTAAAATGAACTTTGTAGTCCTTCCCTCAATATATAACTTGGCAGTTATTCTATCATTACAGAAATTAAATGTCAAGTAACTTGCATGCATTTTAACTACTTCAAGCTGTGAAGGTAAAGAGAAACAAGAACAGTTTTGTACCTACCAGCCAGCCCAGTTTCCAAAGCATAATCTATGTGCTCAATGCACAAGAAGTCCACGAGCAAAGAGAAAATTCGGAAGGCGTTCTTCGGCAAATCTGAAGGATCGGACAGCTTTTAAAAAAGGGAGATTGTCTGTTAGCACTTTCCTGTTTACAAAATAGGAAAGGTGATGTTGAGAGTAGAGCACTTTCAAAAGGGTGCAACCAAGCCAACACAAACAGGGGCAGAAGCAACACACACATAGAAATCAATACTAAAGATCCAGGTCTTATAACATTTCTGCCTTTTTACAAAAAAAGTATGGGCGGGAAATGTAAGTCCTTAACTATCAGAGTTAGACCTACCCTGTGGCACCTTTCAAAAGCTTGCTTTGTTTCTTGTAAGAGATTCACCACGACATCCTGGGACAGGAACGTTTCACCATGGGTATCAATACTCGGGCCCAACGGCAGGTTTGTCCGTTGCCTTATCCTTTCTTTGAGGTCTTGAATGCTTGAACACACCAAATGGGAACATTTATCCAGTTGTTACTTTGGGCCGCAAAAAGAACCATCTCTAGTAATATTGCACTTTTCAGACAGCAACCATGTACCTTTATTTCTTCAGCAACATACCATATACCACGAAACCAAAGAAACTTGAGAGCCCCAGTGGATCAGGCCGAAGGCCCATCAAGTCCAGCTTCCTGTATCTCAGTGGCCTACCAGATGCCTCAGGGAGCACACAACAAAATGCCTGCACCCTTGCATCTGGCATTCTGAGGTAAATTTCTGAGGTAACAATCTGAGGTACATATGAGGTAATATAAAACAGAATTTGCTATCCTGTCTGTGGGGAGGGAGCTATAATCCAAGCCTTAATAACATAAGAACATAACATAACATAACATAACATAACATAACAAGAGCCCTGTTGGATCAGGCCAAAGGCCCATCTAGTCCAGCTTCCTGCATCTTACAGTAGCCCACCAGATGCCTCAGGGGACACACAGGACTAAAGGTATCCTACACGTGCCAAATCTTAGATGTTGGCCTCTTCCCCTGTACCATCATGATCCACAAAACTGCCCATGTCCTTGACTAGAGACAGACAACCAATGTTAATAAAGCTGACCGCAGAAAGGGACTACATCTGTATTTTTTTTTATCCCACTATCATCTCTGGTCCAATGAGTTTTTGCAGCACTTACAACCCAACAAAACCAACTGAAAGCAAATCCAGCTGGAGCAGGTATCTGGTGTTGGACAGCGATGGCTGGCTATTGAACCACCTCCAATGCTCCGTTTATTTGGTGGATTTGTAGTCCACTTTTGGACTGAAGTCCACAATGCAGCTCACAACATTAGCACAAATGCGACAGAGGGACTGAAAACAAATCCAGCTGGAGCAGGTATCTGGTGTTGTCTCTGCCTCTCTTATTCTTCCCAAAATCTGTGGTTCATTGCCAAATATAGATGTGCCAGTCGATGCCAAGTCAGCACAAACGGATCAATTTGGGGACTACACTAACAATGTGAAAATTCCTCAGCTCCGAGATCGTCATAATGAAACTTTATGGAACATCATAATGAAACATGAACAAAACCCTTATAACCAGCAGTGGCATTCAGCCGGTACGCTGGGCGGGGCTTACCTTTGAGCGGCAGTCCGCCTCTTGCGTAACGGTGCGTTCCGCCGCGTTCCGCGGGCGGGAAAGCAGCGGAACGCGCCGTTACGCAATGGGCAGATTGCCACTCAAAGGTAAGCCCCGCCCAGCGTACCGGCTGAATGCCGCCGCAGCTTATAACCTGTAGCTGAAACATGCCTGCTAATTTTGTAATGTGCAAAGTAGCCTTTATCCCCCCCCCACGCCCCACCATTCGGAGGGTAATTAAGGCATTCTGGAAAATTCAAAGCAGACTACATGGGTGTTAAAGCTGAGCTAAATTATTTTACAGAACAACTCTGCAGAATTTTTGGCGTAGCCTTGTGACTATGTATTAGGCGTGTAACTAATCACTCCAGTAGGTGTCTACAAACATTTATAATTTTATTTGTGAATATTCTTAACAGATATGCCTTTAAAGCAAGATGTGAGGATTCAGCAAATTTCAAATTACAAAAACACAATAGTTAGCGACCTGAAAGCAAACTTACCCTCCACTCCCAATGGCTCGCTTCTGGTGGTTTTTCGAGTCATAATACCGCTGCAAAATCATGGAGCTCCTGCTTCTCAAATAACCAATTTCCACCTCAATGTAATTCTCCAAGTAGGAAGCGAAGATGGATTTGATAAGCTTAGACAAGAAAGTCTGCTTATCAGTGCCCAAGTTAAACTCCATCAATTTGCTGGAAAGATTAGTCGTCCTTTATGTGAAGAGGAAAAAAAGCAAGAGAGGGAAGCCACACGCTTGCAGGAGGTAAAATACAGGCGCACAGTCGGGTTGCGATGTTCGCTAAGTGAGTGCTGTGGGTGGTCTGGGTACACGGCTGCAGGTAAGCAGGTGTGGACTTCGTGAGTCCACTGGATGGCGAGTCGCCCTGGATGGGAGGGGCAGATCCAGCGGCGTCATGCAGCCGGAACGCTGGGCGGGAGGAACGGGTGAGCGGCAGCCCGCCCGTTGCGTATCGCTCCGTTTTGCCGTCTTCCCCGCCCCGCGTAGCGTTCCGGCTGCATGACGCCGCTGGGCAGATCCCAGAAGCAGCTGGCCACGAAGACACCTGTGCACTGTAGTCAGGGGCTTTCACAGTGTCCCCCGCAGAGCGGAGAGTGCTGCTCACACCAGAGAAGCTTTTCCCCACTGCAGCTGCCTCCAGTGTGGAGACCGCTGATCCATTGTAAGCCGAGTGGAACAAGAAGCAGGGCGTAAGTGTTTTAAGTACACACGCACGCACGCACGCATGCAAGCACGCACGCCTCCTGGGGCTCCCCCATCTTGGCCGCGATAGGATGCGAGGGCAACGCCCCAGACTGCCACGTCCCTCAGCCACACCCACCTTGTATAGAGCTCATAGAGGCTCTGAAGATACTTCTCAGCATCCGACTTCTTATGTTCTTCCAACTGGTCCCTTACATAGCTCTGTGAAATGAAGCCCAACATTCCCGGTTATTTGTTTCGCTCAAGAACGCACTCACTGGCATGCTAGCCTGGGGGAGGGAACTCCTCTCTAAAGGTGCAATCCCAACCTGGAGTTAGGCCAGCAAAGTTTGGTTGGCACAAGGGCCACCGTAAAGTCTCTTTGGACCACTCTCAGAGTCAGGGAGGATGGCACCATTCCCCTGCACCTGGCATTCTGAAGCTAAGTAGCCTACAATTAACCCCTGCTAACTGGACAAGAGGCACTTCTCCAAGGGGTGCTCCTCTTATATTGAGCAGGGGGAGAGCAATTGTCCCTCTTCACCCCTGCGCGGTGTCTTTCTAGTGGCTGTTGCTGGTGGTGGTCTGCATTATTATTTTTTTTAGATTGTGAGCCCTTTTGGGACAGGGAGCCATTTAACTTCATTATTATTATTTGTCTGTAAACCGCTTTGTGAACTTGTGTTGAAAAGCGGTATAAAAATAATAATAAATAATAATAATAATACATGTATTTATATAACGCCTTTCTTAAGGTCACTAGATTTCTCTAATGATTACAACTCAAGGCGGTTTACATAGGCAGACTTTTCACAAACCCGAAGGTTTTTACAATTTACAGAATGTTCTATCTTTCAAGAACCACACTCAAACAGATCTTTCTTTCTGGATTTAGCCTTCTTTCTTTATCCACCCGTCTGTCGTCTGCTGGCTGATGAGGCTTCCCTGCTCTCACCAGAGACGCAGCTGCGTTCAGCACACTCCTCCTCCCACGAGGCAGCTGAAACTCAGCTTTTTTTTTTTTTAATCAGCCGCAGTTTGCAAGGTCTGCCGCTCACACAGACTTCCGGGAGTCTTGAGCTCACGACCTTGAGATCTTCAGTTGTTATCTTCAGGCAAACGGAGGCATTAATCCTCTCGGCTAAATCTTCTAAAATACTATTGGTTGATTATTGATTAACGTAAGGACGCTGCACAACCCATCATGGCTTGTAGCCCACAATGGACTTTTCCTCCAGAAATCTGTCCAATCCCCTTTTAAAAGCACCTTGGCCAAACACCCTCACCACCTCCTGTGGCAAGGAGTTCCACAGATTAATTACCCACTAGGTAAAAAAAGTATTTCCTTTTACCCATTCGAACACTCCATTTTACTGAGTGCCCTCTGGTCCTGGTGTTGTGAGAGAGGGAAAACAATATCCCTCTATCAACTCTATCCATCCCATGCATAATTATATACATCTCAATCATGTCACTCCCCCTCAGGCGCCTTTGTGTAAAGTCCTTAAGGCTGGCTGGTAAGTCTACAACCAAGTTAGAATTTGAACTTAGTCACAGCAAAAGCGTTCAGCACACACGACTACTGCTGCACAGACAGAGGCCAAAGAACAGGCAATGCAGAGCCACATACCAAATATGTATGGAGAGCAGTGGTTCCCAAACTGTGGGTCGGGACACACCAGTGGGTCTCGAGCCAATTTCAGGTGGCCATATTGAAAATATGGGATGCTGGAAAGGGAAAGGGCTGCCTGGTTATTTCGCTTGTGTCTAGATTGTAAATAGGCTCCCCCCCCCGCCTTTCTGATGCACTTTGCCATTGGAAAATGGCTAAAAAATAACCCAACTAATACAACTGTTGTATTCTCAGGAAAGCAGCAGGTTCTGGTGTTACAATGACGCCGTGACATCCCTTCTGGTGGGTCTCGGACAGATCGTCATTCTATAAAGTGGGTCCCAGTGCTAAAAAGTTTGAGAACCACTGATCTAGCGATTACTTTCATAGAACACTATGAACTTCACAAAATAGCAAACATCACATTTTTGGCAAACACAAAAACTTCTATTAAAAGTATGCAAGAACAAGGAATGAACTCTTAAAAGTTTCCTTTTAAAAAGCATGTAACTCTTGCAAATCACCTGAAGTCTGATTTCGAAGATATTCTGAATAAGTTTGGCCATTACAGTCTCTGGGCTGCTAAATATATCTCCAACCTGTTTGTTCACACTCTGGCAGAGAAAGGCTGTATCTTCAAATATATCGTCCCTCAAGTAGGCACCCTGGATAGTATGAAATTTAGAAGAGAGGATTTCTATCATCAAGATGTTTACCGCTGTACAAAAAAAAATGGCATGCGTATATGCAAATCTGATTTAAAAAATAAAGCCAAACCTTACCTCTTGGCATTGTTTTATATATACATCAACACAATGGGAATAGCCCTATGGAAAAAGGAGATCATAATTCAGTCACATTTTTGCTATTGTACCTGTGGGCGTAACTGCAGTTTACAACCAGAATACGAAACCAAGGCCTTGGTTTATAAACCAGAGTTAAACCATAGCTCCC
This sequence comes from Lerista edwardsae, assembly GCA_029204185.1. Taxonomy (NCBI): domain Eukaryota; kingdom Metazoa; phylum Chordata; class Lepidosauria; order Squamata; family Scincidae; genus Lerista; species Lerista edwardsae. The sequence continues at coordinate 525,111 of JAJKFI010000182.1, read as the reverse complement.
AGAGTGAGACAGCAACACGTGGACGTCTGATTTAACAAGCAAGGGGGCGGGGAAGACGGCGAAACGGAGTGGTACGCAACGGGCGGGCTGCCGCTCACCCGTTCCTCCCACCCAGTGTTCTGGCTGCATGACGCCGCTGCCCCTAGGTAAAGGGGGAGACGTCTGGTGTATCCCTTTAGGTACCAGGAGACTATGTCCCAGTCCAGCTCAGGTTCATAGTAATGGAGCTTAAACAGCTTTCACTTAGTGCTAGGTTTCAGGATAACTTTATCTGCTCTTTCTGACAAGAATATTTGGCTACCGTATACAGTGCTAAGAGGGCGAACAGGGGTTGGGAGGGCAGATACAGCCTTGGGAGGGGAGCAGAATCGATGGTGGGTCCACAGTCTCGTACAAATATTTATTTGGGTCATGGCACGAAAAAAGTTGAAGACTACTCCTCTAAAAGAAAAAATCTGCAGACGGGAGGGACAGCCCTGGGCCCAAGTGTTTGAAAATTCCATACAGATGTTTTAGCCAAATGGAGTTCTCTGTCACACAGAAATCACAATGAGACAGCAATGGAGGCTGTGACTTAGGTTAGGCCTGGGCAGTATCCAATTTATTTATTTATTTACTTACTTACTTACTTATTTAGATCCCGCCTTTCTGCCCCATGGGCACTCAGGGTGGCTTACAACATTAAAATACAATAAAATCACAATTTGACATTTAAAAACAATAATTAAAAACAGTATTAAAATAACTGAAATTTAAAACAACAAGCCCCGTGGATCCTTTAAAATATAAGATGAAGAATGTAAAATGCCAGCCAGCCTGTCAACACTTAAAAGCTTGTTGGAATAAGAAGGTCTTCAGCCCCCTCCGAAATATTGCCAAAGAGGGAGCAGTTCTCAATTCTAAGGGGAGGGTATTCCAAAGTCGGGGGGGCGACCACCGAGAAGGCCCTCTTACTGGCTGCCATCCCTCTCACCTCTCCTGGTGGCGGCACAGTCAGAAGGGCCCCCGCAGATGACCTAAAGAGTACAGGCAGGATTGTATGGAAGGAGGCGGTCCCTCAAATACCCTGGACCCAAGCCGTAAAAGGGCTTTAAAGGTCAAAACTAGCACTTTGAATTGGGCCCGGAAGGGAACCGGCAGCCAGTGTAGTCGCCGAAGCAACGGCTCGACAGAGTCAAACCGATGTGCCCCAGCAACCTATAAACCGATGTGCCCTAGCGATATATAATACCTGCAGCAGTGATATTCAAACTGTGGGTCGGGAACCACTTGGTGGTTCGCGACCTGATGTCAGGTGGGTCGCAGAAAGTTGGGAGCAGCTATCTTGGAAGTTTCAGACCTGACTCTTGCTATGGTCCTGTTGTGAGTATTAACAGTTTGAATTTTCAAGTGAGCGGTGGTTTTTTTAATTGTTTTAAATTAAATTGGGCAAGAGGCACTTTTTCAAGTGGTGTCCTCTTATATTTAGCAAGGGGAGAGCAATTGTCCCTCTTCACTCCAGCACAGTGTCTTTCTCGTGGCTGTTGCTGGTGGTGTTCTCCATTCCTTTAGATTGTGAGCCCTTTTGGGACAGGGAGCCATTTAACTTTAATGTTATTATTTGCCTGTAAACCGCTTTGTGAACTTTATGTTGAAAAGCGGTATATAAATACTAGTGATTGATTGATTGATTGATTTTTAGTTTAGTGCTTTTACATAATATTTTGTCCTTATCTTGCTTTCTCAGGGATGTTTCATGGTTGTATAATTGCTGCAGTCCAAGAATGCCAGTTTGTATTCCAGGAATGTCCTTTGATTACATCATAACGACGGCAATTCCTGCTTGATGATGTCATTTCCAGCTATGACATCACTTCCAGGTTAATGACATCACTTCTGGGGAGTCCCATTCCATAAAGAGGGTCCTGGTCTAAAACGTTTTGAGAACCACTGACCTGCAGCAGTGTGTGTGTGTGTGTGTGTGCGCGCGCGCGCGTGCGCGTCTGTGTGCATGTGGGTATGTATAAAGAAACATTGCAAACATTTATTTCTACAGATCTGAACTGGGTGGGGGGAGAGAATCCTGTTAGAAATATATGTGCTAAAAAGTAGGAGTACACAGCCTCCAAGGAGGTGAAAAAGTAAAAAAAAAAAAAAAAACACAACCACCACTGGAAACCACATGGGTTTCACAAAAAAATGTTTGAGTAGAAGAAGAGGCTTGTGGCGTGCCCTGCAGTAACCATTCACTGGTGACCAAAACATAGCGCAACTTCCAACTGCACAGGAAAATAGACGCAGTAGTCACACAGGGGCAAAAGAAATAGCTTTTTCCCCAGCAACAAAGTGCAACAGTTTAATGGCTGAGAACAGCTTGCCGCAGCGAAGTCATCTGGGAGGACGGACAATGGCTGCCCCCGTCTCCTGGGGGGAAAAAAATCACAGCAGCCTGAAGGTCCTATTTTGAGGCAAAGCCATTCGGATATTTCTAGGTCAGACCGCTTGCCTCAAACGGCGCTGGTGGGTTGGAGCCGCACTTCTTACCTTAAAGTGAAGCAAGACTGCAGCTACCTCTCTCATCCTGGAGATCTGCCCCCTTCTCTGGGCACTGGTGAACTCCTGGATTAGTTGGCACTCTAAATCATGGTACTTACCTGAGTGCAAAAAAAGGGAAAACAAACAATGAGCGTCAGCACTGGGGAAACAGGAGAAACAGGCACGTCTTCCAGTAGGTAAGAACAAACTGAGGAGAGCAGAGACGGAAACTTACTTGCTATTTTGGATTTTACTTCTGAAAACCTGTTGACAAACAACATTAAAAATTATAACACATGCCTTCAAAAACAAAAAACACGCCAACTTTCCTACCAAGAGCTGATTCACACTCCACATTTTCTGGCTTACACCCAAGATGTTTTAAGCATATAACCAACATATGCAATGCGAATGTAATCGGCACTTTTCCAGACAAGAGCATCATAAGGATACACTCTAGAACACTGTTTCTCAAACTGTGGGCCCAGACCCACTTGGTGTTGCTTGATGAAGTCACTTTTGAACATGACATCATTTCCAGATTAATGACATCACTTCTTGTGGGTCCTGGCACAAGTGCCATTCTAAAAAGTGGGTACTGGTCTAAAAGGTTCTGAGAACCACTGCTCTAGAAAGACTGAACTGGTGGTGTGAAACGTACAATGGCCTAATGCGGGGGGGAGGGGTTTAAACTGGGGTGCCGTGATGCTCCAACCCAAAAAGCCCTGCGTCTTTCCCCTTAAGGGCCGGGGGCAGAGAATGGCAGTGATGCCATCACCACGATCATGTTGCTGCTGGCACCATAATGGGGCTGGGGGTACATATCGCTGCCGCCCCAGCATCTGTGAAAATTGGGGAGCCCCACGGATCCCTCTGCAGGGCTCCCTGTGAGTCTGAAAAAACCTATTGCAACCCACTTCCAGTTTTTGCAATCGCAAACTGGAAGAGGTCGCGATCACGCATATTTTTAGTATTCAGATCCACAGGGACCCCTGCAGAGGGGTCCGACCTCAACTTATCTATGAGATCAACATATACGCGAGTATATACAGGTATTTTAAACATGTAGTTTCTCACTTGAGATGTGACCTGCCCTTGCAACGTCAGCCCACGACTTACAACATCAAAAAACTATGAAGTCAGCAGCGGATAACCCCCAGAAAGAGTCAGTCATCACAAAGACCATTTACAGCTGCTAGTCACACTTTACCTGTCAAAAGGTAATTCCTGTGCAATCAGATGCAGTTTCTGGATAATATCCGCCGCCTCTTCAATCTGTAGGGAAGGAAGATATTTCTCTGTAAAAGACAACTACGCAATATTTCACTTACTCTCCAAACTGACACCATTTCTCAACGTCCCCATTAATATACAGAAATAATACACATTGCTTATTTTTAAAAACTTGAAGTCTTTTCCAGGTGGCAACATAATACATCTACTACTGAGACATCTTCTCATATTGCAAAAGCACTCTCAAAGCTGACTTCAGCAAGGGGTTACATTCACCTGTGGCTACCTGCTCTTATTCACTAACCTGCAATCACTGGATTAATCCAGATCAACCCTTAGTACCCAACTCACAGCTTGGAGATTCAGGCATCCCACCACCTTCCGTAACAAGATGGCTGAACGAGCTGCTGCATTCCGCTAACAAGTTGTTTCCAAACACTGTCACACACCCCCTTTAATAAACCAAACCCCATTCTATTGCCATTGGGACAGCTGTCAAAGATGCTCAAACAGAGGTGGAAACTCTTGCGTGGTTACACAAATCAAAACGTAATCTGTGGGTGCCCCGAACAATAGGGTAGAAAAGTCAAAACCAGACAAAAATGGTTACAATAAAGGAGAAGCAGGCAGGGAACCAGCTCTCCTCCACAAAGCACAAGCCAGTCTCTTCCAAGTCCGGTACACAGCTAAGGAAAACGTGGTCTAAGGGCCCGACCCTACTCAATTTTCCGTGCCAATGGGGTGCGTGCTGCATCCTGCAGTGGGGGAGCAGCGACAGAGGCCTCTTCAAGGTACGGAAGCATTTGTGTCCTTCCCTCAGGGATGCATCGGTGCTGGAACGTTGGACAGGCTTGGCCCTGGGAAATACAGAGCAGGGCCCCAGCAGGGAGAGGGGATGGATTCCTAGCTCGAGCCACAGAAACAGTCCTTGGGAAGCGGCTTTGTATGCTGAAGCGTAACCTGGGCCACTCATGTCAAACCAGTTCTCAAGCTACAGGGGGGCCCAAAGACAGGTCTCTTTTACCCAGCAAGTAGTTAATCTGTGGAACTCTTTGCCACAGGAGGTGGTGATGGCATCTGGCCTAGATGTCTTTAAGAGGGGATTGGACAGATTTCTGGAAGAAAAGTCCATCGTGGGCTATAGGCCATGATGGATTGTGCAACCTCCTTACATTAGTAGTAGGCTACGTCAGAGTACGGGGTGCAAGGGAGTGGCAACAGGATGAAAGCATCTTATTGTCTCATGCCTCCCTGGGGCACCTGGTGGGCCGCAGTGAGATACAGGAAGCTGGACTAGATGGGCCTTGGCCTGATCCAGCAGGGATCTTCTTAGCATAGCAAATTTATCTCATATTTACCTCAGAATGTTACCTCAGAAATTTACCTCAGAATGCCAGATACAAGGGAGTGGCAACAAGATGCAAGCATCTTGTTGTCTCATGCCTCCCTGGGGCACCTGGTGGGCCGCTGTGAGATACAGGAAGCTTTGTCCCAGCCTCCTAGCTCAGCTAATTTCAACATTTTCCTTCTCAAGGCACACTGACCTCAGTGTCTTCTCTGTGGTCTCCACCTCTTCTGATGTCACTTCCCGTTTCCGGAAGAGTCTTCTGGGTTTTGCCGCCCTGTTTCATTATTATAGATAGTTGCCCTAGAAACAGAGCCGTAGAACCCCAAAGAGTTTCTCAGCGATGCTCAACCCCTGGGCTCCGAACTCCCGTGGCACACCTGCAGATCTTTTGCAGGACAACCATGTGCAGCAGCATGCCAACTGAGACTAGCTGCTTAACTACAGCTATTATACAACTATTGGGGAGGGCCACAGAGAGGATAGGAGTAAAATTGGGAGACATCGGTGGTGGGATTTATGAATATCATTAAGAATGCAATTCTAACCTGGATTAAGGCTGCACCGTTAGGCCAGCAAAATTGGGCCGGCACAAGGGACACCGTAAATTATGTTTGGACCACTCTTGGAGTCAGAGAGGCCAAAACACAGACGTGCGCTATCCTCCCTGACTCCGAGAGTGGTCCAAACACGCTTTATGGTGTACCTCGTGCCAGACAAACTTTGCTGGCCTAGCTGTGCCGGCCTCACTCCAGGTTAGGACTGAGCTCGAAGGGTCTCCCAACTCTCAAGCACGGTATCAAGCTCTGATCCCCAAACTCAAGGATGTGAAGACAAGGAGTGCTTTCCATAATGAACACGTGCAAGTAAATTCCTAACTTTCAGGTTCACCACAGGAGTGTCTCCCTTCCTGTAGAGGTTTGTGGGAAGTTCCCGCCCCGGCGCCTTCCCTCTGAGAAGCAGCTACGCCTTCTTCTAGCACAGCTGTTGCCTCATTACTCAGCTGCGAACGAGGAGATAAAGGGAAGTATTATGGCTGGCTAGTAAGTCAGAAGGCAAGGTCTGCTGAAGCCCTTGCAAACAGTTCAGGGACGACACTGGGCTTTCTTCAAGAATGTTCCACAAATTACATGCCTGGGAGCTTACGGCATGAGTGCGTCCTGAAATTTTTTTGAGAAGGAGCAAATGCTAAAATAAATTAATTCCACTGAAGATTTGGCCTTGGGCTGACATGAAGAGCAGGGTGAACCGAAACCAAGTCAAAATGTTAGCAGTAAAACACAGGACATGTACAGAAGAGCTTCTGCAAAATCCTACTCTATGCTGCTGAGTGAAGGAGCCTCGCCCAGCAAGTAGTGTAGCCAGAGGGAGGCAGCACAGTAAATGCTGCAGGTAAATACTGCACGTGGCTCCTCTCCCGCACCATCAGAGCCACTCGGGGCAGTGACAGCAACAGCGATATTCCCTTACCCCAGAGGTTTTCAAACTCTCAGGGAGAGTTGGCCTCACTGTGCTGGCCTCACTCCAGGTTAGGATTGAGGGAGAGTTTGAAACCCCGTACGTTTTTTGCAGTGGGGGGGGGGGCAGCGCTAGCGCTCCCATGATTGCACTGGCATTTCGCCTGACTTACCAGGGGTCACGCCCCAGCCTGCAAGACCTTTTGCATTTGGGGCTCTTCAGTCTAAAAAAAAAGGCGCCTGACGGGGGACGTGATTGAGACATCACGTCTCAATGAGACATACAGGTGATAAGAACATAAGAAGAGCGCTGCTGGATCAGGCCAAAGGCCCATTTAGGCCAGCTTGAGACATACAAAAGACCTAGTCTCTGTCTTGTATGTCGTGACTGAGACATACAAAATTATGCACGGGAGGGATAGAGTTGACAGAGGGAGGTTCTTTTCCCTCTTTCAAAACACCAGAACCAGGGGACAGCCACTGAAATTGAGTGTTGGGAGAGTGAGAACAGATAAAAGGAAATACTTGTTTACCCAGCGGGTAATTAATCTGTGGAACTCCTTGCCGCAGGAAGTGGTGATGGCATCAGGCATAGGTGCCTTTAAAACGGGATTGGGCAGATTTCTGGAGGAGAAGTCCATCGTGGGCTACATGCCATGATGTGTTGTGCAACCTCCTTACGTTAGTAGTAGGTTACTTCAGTGCCAGGTGCAAGGGAGTGCAAGCCATAAGATGCAGGCATCTAGTTGTCTTGTGTGCTTCCTGAGGCATCCGGAGGGCCGCTGTGAGATACAGAAAGCTGGACTAGATGGGCCTTTTGCCTGATCCAGCAGGGCTCTTTTTAGATTCTTATGACCTAGTCTATGTCCCCTTAAGGGGCAGGACAACCCTCATATAGGTGCCAGCACCCCCACGATCGCACTGGCGCCAGGAGAAACAGGCCCTCCACCTGACTTACTGAGGGACGCACCGACCCTACAGAGGGTGCAGGGAGCCCGCAGACCCCTCTGCAGGCCTCCCTGCACCTTAAAACTACCTCGCATCACGATCACGACCCACTTCCGAGTTTTCAGCTGAAACCCAGAAGTAGGTCACAATCGCAACACATAGGTGTTGGCACCTGTAAGAGGGACAGAGACTAGGTCTTACAGGCTGGGGAGTCGCGACACCCCGGCTTGAAAACCACAGCCTTACCCTGAGGAGATCTCTGACTGGGGTGTTTGCCCTGCAGGATACAGCAGAGGCCCTTTCAGTGCAGCTAAACTATGGTGCTGGCAGCCAGCATTGGATTGGGCTGTAGGTTTCAGTCTGTTAAACACACACATTTTCAAAGGACACCTCAGGGGGGAATTTAAAGATTGCTACGATAGGATACTAAAGGAGAAATACACAGATAAGAAGAATTTTTAGGAATACTATGACACTATAAGAAAGTGGTTTTCTTGTTACATGAGAGAGCACTAAGGAATTAACAGAATAGCAATTTTATAACTTAAGCATCCCTACAGAGAAAAATACAAAGAATATGATGGATCTGGTCAGAGACAAATAATCTATAAAATTAAAAAGAAAATAAAAAAAATCAAAGGCTTTCAACAACAACAAAAAAGTATTCAATTAAAGAAACAGAGAGAGCTATACTGGAAATAAAATAGATATTTCTGAGAGGGGATAAACCCAATACATTACTGACATATAAATGGGAAGAAAAAGATGATATTCTTAATTATAGTGATGCCCCAGTATCCGTAGAAGTTCCGTCCCAGAACCCCTCTGCAGATACCTGAAACAGCAGTACACGGAACTGGACCTTCCAGAAGTAAGCAGTCACTGAGAGTTTCCCCGACCCGCATAAAGCCTTTATTTTTAAAGGTATAAAAATGTCACTTCCAGTTTTCATCTGAAAATCAGAAGTTGCTTTTTTTTGCCTTCAGAAGATGTTCTGAGCCCCACAGAGGCCACGGACAGATGGGCAAGGGGTGCGTCTGCAGATAAGTGAAACCACAGCAGAACTATGAATGAGAAAAATGCCATTTTATGAGCAGGCAAAATAGCCAACTCAAGGAAGGAAGCTTGAACTACCCTTATTCTAAGACTACAAAAGGACCCAAAATTAGTTTCACCCGCAGGCCAATTGAATACTGTAATGATTACCAGACCCCTGGGGCAGCTGAAGCTAATTGACCAGGTGCACGATCCTATCCAACTTTCCAGACTGAAGCAGCTGCAATGATGCCTGAAGATAAAGGAACAAATGTTCCCTTACCTTGCAGAGGCCTCAATGACTCCCGCCACCAGCACAGGATGCAGCGCCTGTCCCATCGGCACAGTTGCATCAGTGCTGGACAGGATTGGGCCCCAAGTATGATACCAGCCAGTGATGTCATCTACAGATGAGGAAGCGGAACATTGGGCGGGACTTACGTGTGATTGGCAGCCCGCCCGCCCGCCCGCCCCCTGCCTGCCTGCCTGCCTGCCCGCCATGTGGGCTGCCCCCGGTTGGTGTGCCCCGCCGCTGCTCGCCCAGGCACCTGGCATGCCCGTCCGTCCGTCCCCGGCAAGCAGGCACCCCCTCCAAGGCCAGGGCAGCCCACGCGGTGGGCGGGCAGGCGGCAGAACTGGACGGGTGGGCAGCCAATCACACGTAAGTCCCGCCCAGCGTTCCACTTCCTCATCTGTAGATGACACCACTGATACCAGCTATTAAGCAAGATTACTGCAGTTCATGCAGGAACTAAAAATGGTGCATGATATTAGAAGAATTATGAGAGAAAAATGATTGTTATTTATTGATGTGAAGAAAGCATTTGGAATCACATGGAATGAGAGAATGTCTCCTGGATTAAAACTTTCCGACTTGGCAGTAAGTGTTTCCGACTGGTGTTTCTGACTGAGTGATAGGTGCATCACTTTCTCCCCTCCCCATTGCACAAGCAGTGGAGAATAGTAATTTAACACTGAAATCTGAATCCACTTGTGCAAACAGAAATTCTGTGCTGCAGCTCAGGAAGTTTCTGGACAGGTGAGCCCAAGTTCCGATGAAAACCGGAAGTATTATTTACAGGTGTTCTAAGCCTTCATGAGGCCTGATGCAGGCGGGGGGCCCCGCCCAGCATAATGATAGTACTGCCACTATTTACAAGATGCAAAATGGATAAAGATGAAATTCTGCAAAGGGAGTTTTTCACCTCTGTTTTGATTGTGTGCCACCCTGGAAACAGGAGTAGCACATTAAGCACGAAATGTGGAGCATTTCTACAAAGAACAACAACAACAAAGAGCCACATAAAGGAAAACATCCATTCACAAGTGAGAAAAATTAGAGTGGTCCAGAAGAAAAAGAAGAAACACACACGAGAGATTTCCAAAGTATTCTAAAAAGGACTCTCTCAGCATGTTTCCAAATTGCTTATGGTTTTGCAAAGCGAAAGAAGTGACAGCCGTTGCCAGGCTGCGAATGGCTGAATCTGCAGTCAAACGAAGCTAATCTGCATTCCAGAACAATCCAAGTCGCTCACCGGAGAGTCAGGCTGTTGGAAAGTTACAGCGAGGGTTTGTAATTAGGGCAACTCGGCTTATGGTGCGCAACCTCATTCAGTCCCGCTGACGGATCTTACCTTTTCTGGGTTGGTGAAAATGTCAGACTTCAGCTCTCCGTCTAGAAACTCATTAAAGTACTTCATCAGTTTATGAGCCTCCACGAGCCGTTGCCGTGGCGTGTTGACCCCCTCCAGCAGGTCGCCAAGGTGACAGACTTTAGTTGCCACGTAGCTGACATGCTCATCGAGCTCCTGGAAGTGTTGGAAGGCAACCTGGGAGAAGATGGAAACAGCAATAATGCTTGTGCTTACCATAATGAAAGAAAGCTATTCAACAACGCACAGAAGAACAAAAAGCAGAGGCCGATGAGGGGTGGGGGAGGAGATGCCCCCTAGTCATTCTGCAGCAAAAAAAGGCACAGCCGATCACAAGTATTGTGAACAAGTTGGTGAACAGTCAGAGCCACCACTTGTAGGAACCAGGCTAATTTCACCATGGATTATGATCAAAAGTATACAGGCATGCTCCACTATCTGCTGGGGTTCCATTCCGGACTCCACAGTGGATATTTAAACAGTGATACTGGGGACACCTCTTTAAAGATAGAGGAACACCAGTGGTTTTGCTGCAACAAGGTAAAAAAAAGAGATTTGTTTAATGTTCCCCTATCTTTTTAATAAGCGACCCAGTATCTATGGTATCTGTGGATAACTGAAACCGAATCAGTTGGATACTGGGGCCCACCTGTACTGCACCGCTTGACATTACTTATTTGGTGGCGGAATTTTTATTAGCAGTATCCAAATCTAAACCCAAAGCTTAAACCATCTCACTTACCCCATAGCCGAAACTTTTTGTTTTCCACTGGTTCTTATCTTTGTTTGTAAGTGTAATGCCAATAAAGGTTTCTAAATCTACCGCACCGCTTTTCAAAAAAAGAAAGTCCAGAAAGCAGTTTACGTACACAATAAAGGAAAAAAAATATTGTTAATCTGTTCTGATAACCAGCGCTCGACAGAACACAAATTTGGCAGAATTAGTGCTTGAAATGAATATGCAGCAAAGCGTACACAAGCAGTTCTGTTCCCCTCTGAATCTGCAGTCCTGCAGACCCTCACTTAATGGGCAAAAATGGATAATGGTGCTTTCTTTTCACTGTGATCACATAAAAGCAGCATCTATCAAGATATGGATATAGGACTTAAAGCAAGGTCCAGATCCCAGGCCCTGTTTCACGTTTGCCTGCCTTTGGAAGTCAGGCAAATGGAAAAGTAAGACTAGATATTTTCAGGCATTTCAGTGCAGCTACAAAACGCCTGCCTAATGGCTCACTTTTGAGCAAGCAGTGAAAGTGTTGTTTGGTTGGAAAGTTTTGCTTTTGGGATAAGGTAGTTCTGTGCTGCTGCTTGATATAGTTATACTTTTCAGGGTGCAATCCTCACCTGGAGCTAGGCTGGCACGGTTAGGCCAGCAAAGTTTGGCCGGCACAAGGGCCACCATAAAGCACATTTAGACCACTCTCGGAGTCAGAGAGGATGGCGCACATCTGTGCGCTGCTTGGAGTCAAAGAGAGGTCCAAACATACTTTACTATGTCCCTTGTGCCAGTCAAACTTTGCTGGCCTAACTGGGCCGGCCTAACTCCAGGTGAGGATTGCGCACTCAGTGTGGTGAATTCTTTTTCTTTTGATTCTGTTTTGTCATTTCACACACACGTACACACAGAGCAAGAAAGGAGCACAAGCTAACTTCCCTGCCCCCTCCACCCTATGGCAAGGCCCTGAGCTCCCCAAGAAGCCATTCTTGAGGAGGACTAGGAGACCCAATGGTGCATGATGCAGCACTGGGGAGCTGCTGTGAGAGGGGGGGAATGACCAAAATTATGCAGATGCTGCTTCTGTGAGTGAAGAAGGGAGAACAGGTTAAACGCAATGGCCACGTTCCAGATTCCTGGATTGTGCCCTCTGTCTCAGTAGCTAATTGGGGGAGATAAAAGCACCATTCCAACCTCCTTCCACATTGAGAGCAACAGAAGACTCATTGTCACATGTGGCTTGGCCCTTGGCAGGGTTAGGGTACAATCTCAGGCTGCAATTCAGCATGATTTTTTTTCTGCGCAATACCCAATGAAACAAACAGCAGCTCTGCAAAAGCATGGAGCGTGTTTTTATAGTGCATACCTGGTTGCTTTTCTGCAGCTCCTGAACTTTCTTGGCAAACTCCTTGGCCTCTCTCTGGACTTGCTGCTCTAACTTTTCCACCCTTCGTTGAATCCGTTCATCCAGCAGCTTCAGCTCATTGATATGATTTACAAATTCTTCTTGTAATCTAACAGATTTTTAAAGAAGGCTTGAGTAGGCAAAAATCTGCTTTTGAGTCAACGTTACCTGGAAAAGTAGCTTTTAAGGAGAGGATCTAGGCAAAAAGTCAGTCACCCGCTGGAATTAGGAGGCTGAAGCGATTAAGAATTCCATTCTGAATCCCAGGCTTACTGTAAAGCAGGGGTCAGCAACCCACGGGCCGGATCTGGCCCGCCAGCCAAAGCTTCCCACCAGTGGTGTCATTCAAATGATTTAGGAACAGGAACTCACTTTTGATTGGCACTTGTCGGGAACCCGGAACCAGCCTCGGAGCCCGTTAGGATCCGGAACGCCCGTTCTGGTCCGTTCCCCCCTGAATGACATCACTGCCTTCGCCCCCCTAGGAATCCGGAGTCGCTCCCTTTAACCCTCTGAGTGCCGGCCAACCAAGAAGAAAAGCTCTTTGCAGAGGAATTGGGAGGGGGGAGGGGGGAGAGTGAAGTGGGCGGAGTCAGCCCTAATTTTAACTAGTGGAACTGAGTTCCCCCGCGTTCCCCCTGCATGACATCACTGCTTCCCACCCAGTTTGCTGTGCACCAGACAGGGAATGGCAATGCCACCGGGGCTTTGCCTCCCACGTCAAGCACCACACAGCCACTTCCAGATGCTCAGCAACCCGGAAGTTTGGAAATGTGGCAGCGTCATCACCAAAAGTCCGGCCTCTTAACAGCAGGGTTGCCACCCCCTGCTCTAAATCAATCAAACAGTATTTATATACCGCTTTTCAACAAGAGGTTCACAAAGCGGTTCACAGGCAAAGAATACAGTTAAATGGCTCCCTGTCCCCAAAGGCCATAAAAACCCAACAGCTTTGCCAGAAGGAGCACCTATTGGATACTTAGCTGAGTTGCGCAGAGCTGTCTCTTTGTCAGAGATGGTTAAAAGTAATCGTTGTACAGGTAGATTAAGTTGCTGTCTTTTACCTTTTCGGATCAAAAGCTTCCACGCCGCCTCGGGAACCTCCGCCGGGAGTCCTCCATGCCAGGCGCTCAATGTACTCATCTGCCACAAAGGGCTCCTAGCCACAGAGAGAGAGAGAGAGAGAGAGAGAGAGAGAGAGAGAGAGAGAGAGACCTTTTTAGGAATCGGCAGCAGGAGGTATGAGATGCATATTGCTTAGACCAGTGGTATTCAAACTTTTTAGACTGGGACCCACTTTTTAGAATGGCACTCGTGTTGTAACCCACCGGAAGTGATGTCATTAACCTGGATGTGATGGTGTGGCCGGAAGTGACATCATCAAACAGGAAGTGCTGTCATTGTAACATAATAAAATGACACGCCTGAAATGCAAACTGGCATTCTGACTGCAGCAATTGCACACCCATGAAATATCCCTGATGGAAAGCAAGATGAGGACAAAATATGATGTAAAAAGAAAATTTTAAAAAACTGTCACTTGAAAATTCAAACTGTTAACACTCACAAAAGGAATATAACCAGAGTAAGGTCTGCAGTTTCCAAGATGGCCGCTCCAGCTTTCTGCCAAACACCTGACATCAGGTCACGACCCACCAAGTGGGTCCCAACCCACAGCTTGAATAACACTGGCTTAGATTTCTACAAGAAAGTGGTGAAAAGCTCCTTCTGCAAAACGTGCTTTATAACCATGGGACCAAAGGAACATTTCCCGTTTCATTTGTGCACCTAATTTAAAAATTAGGCACTGAGAATGGTGAACATCTCATTCAAGCGTTACGGAACTGGCTTGAGTAAGGAGGTTCCCAATCTTTTTATGTTCCAGGGTACTTTCATTCAGATTAAAACGTTGCCAGGCCTAAATTCAACAGTACTGTCACACAACAGTCAGGTTCACATGCTGAACGCAGTGCCCTTCTCCTCTAAGGCTGGATTAGGCAGGAAGAGCTCTAGTTGTTCCTTCACTTACACTAACATCCTGCAGGCTTCCTACATCACTTCTCCAATACTCCTGGGCTAGACGGGCATTCTGACTCTATGCAAAGAACTCCACAAGTTCAACGGCATCACTCTTTCTATTTTCCAAGGGATCTGCGGCCGTACCTGAGCTGTGCGGACCTGGCCACAGTGACCCACGCCCTAGTGACATCTAGATTAGATTATTGCAATGCGCTCTACGTGGGGCTGCCTTTGAAGACGGTCCGGAAATTACAACTAGTACAGAATGCGGCAGCTCGGGTGGTTGCTGGAGCACGTCGGTTTGACTCTGTCAAGCCGTTGCTTCGGCGACTACACTGGCTGCCGGTTCTGTTCCGGGCCCAATTCAAGGTGCTAGTTTTGACTTTTAAAGCCCTGTACGGCTCAGGTCCGGGGTATCTGAGGGACCGCCTTCTTCCATATAATCCAACCCGTACTCTCAGATCATCTGGGGGGGCCCTTTTGACTGTGCCGCCACCAGGAGAGGTGAGAGGGGCGGCGGCCAGGAAGAGGGCCTTTTCGGTGGTGGCCCCCCAACTCTGGAACACCCTCCCCTTCGAATTGAGAACTGCCCCCTCTTTGTTAACATTTCGGCGGGGGCTGAAGACCTTTTTATTTCAAAAAGCTTTTAACTGTTGACAGGCTATATCTCTTTAACCTTATTAATCTTATGATCCACGGGGTTTGTTGCTTGCTGTTTTTAAATTTTTAATTGTATTTTAACATTGTTTTTAATTGTTTTTTAATGTAAACTTTGTTTTTATTGCTTTTTTATTGTAATGCCGCCTTGAGTGCTTTCGGGCAAAAAGGCGGGATATAAATTCAATAAATAAATAAATAAATAATAAATCTCCTTCAAAGATAAGAAGAATAGAGTCTGCCCTCAATGGGTTCTCCTCCTACCTGTCTAATCACTGGACATAAAACATTATTATTAATATCATTAGAACATAAGAAGAGCCTGCATCCTGCGGCCACTCCCTTGCACCTGGCACTGAAGTAGCCTACTACCAACGTAAGGAGGTTGCACAACCCATCATGGCCTGTAGCCCACGATGGATAGGTGGATGACTGTCCCTCTCTCTGCCAGGGTCCCTTCAGGGCTATGTTCCTGGTCCCCTGCTTCAATATTGTCCTTAAGTGACCTCATCAAATCCATGACTTTCACTACCATTTCACCATGGCAAACAATTCCAAGCTCTGCCCCAAAACCTTTTCCTCTGATCCACTGCTGCATCTCTTGCCTGAACCTGATACTTCAGCATCATCATCTCACGTTCAGTCCAAAACTGAGCTTCTCGTCTTTTCTCTCATTGACAACGTCATCACCACACACCATGTTGTCAGGCTCAAAACCTTGGCTTGGAAAGTCTCTTTCCCTCGTACACCTTCACATCTCCATCCACACCACCACACCACAGCCATATATACTGATAAAGGTAAAGGTTTCCCCATGATTGAATGGTCTAGTCATGACCGACTATAGGGGGCGGTGCTCAACTCTGTTTCTAAGCCAAAGAGCCGGCGTTTGTCCAAGGACAAGCTTCCGTGGTCATGTGGCTGACATGACTATATGCCGTAGTGCACGGAACGCCGTTACCTTCCCACCGAAGTGGTCCCTATTTATCTACTTGCATTTTTAGGTGCTTTCGAACTGCTGGGTTGGTAGGAGCTGGGACAAGCAACCAGAGCTCACTCCGTCGCGCAGTCTTGAACTCCCAACCTTCTGGTCAGAAAGCCCAGCAGCAGCAGATTAACCTGCCGCGCCACCACGTCCCCATATATACCGATAGTGCCATATAAAATATCATCAACTGTCGGCTGAATCCGCCTAAGATGGGTCCATTGCATTCAGCACCATTTCCCACTGGGGCCTGCTAGATACTTCCAAGATGACCACAAGCAGCTTTCCCAAGACCCGTATTTTTCAACACCTTCCCTATACTTGCTTTACCTGCTCCTCCACTACTATGTGACTTGTCATTCATAATAAGCCCCCAAGCTTATCCCCCGTTTACACTGTTCATGTGATCTTTAGGCCCTGCAGCAAGAAGACACCCTTGCAGCTCCTGGCATTATATAACTACTGTCAGGCCAGTTCTGTGCACAGTGGAAAAACTATGAATCAGAAAAGTCTCCAATGCATTTTTAATTGAAAATACAACACAAAATGCTTTCAATAGAGAAAAAGTATGTTGTGCACGTATGAGAGAGGGCGAGGGGAAGCTACAAAGCAGCAAAGCTACTGCTGATTGTTGTTTCTTCTCCCTAAATTTAGGTCCCTAAATCAGCAAGAGATATAGTTTTTAAAAAATTGAGAAGTAATAGTAAGTCCGCTGTGCTCGCTTCACAGAGCTGAGAGGTGCTGCAATGATATTCATCTCCCTACATTTTGATAGCCCTGATAGATAAAGCATCTTGAAATACACGACCTGACTTGATAAGCGAGTTCTTCCCCACCACACACAGCCAAGTGGCATTGCAAGCTTGTTTAGTTTGCTGGCTAAGCAAAGCAAGGCCTTCATTTAACTCATCATCTGATACTCCACTCCGAAATGTGTAAATAATACAGAACTCCACTGGACTCGGAGATACAAAACAAAACCCAGAACACGTTTCCAAAAAACTCTACCTGGACGCATACGGCAGCTTTCAAAGGTCCAGAAAAAGCGCTATACATATTGTAACGCCAGGCATCAGCGTGAAATGCAAGGATGTATATTTACAATTTCATTCTCCGTGTGAAGTTCAAGCATCTGCTGCATATATTTTACTCAAGCAAGGGGGAACAGATGCACAATATGTTTTGCAATATGACATTTGAAGCAAGGCCCCCCAAAATAATGTGCTTTACTAGCCAATTTGACCCGACAAACAGCAACAAAGACTGCACGTTTCATTACATTTTTAGAGCACAATCCTACACTTGCACTGGGCCGACACAAGTCGCCTGCCCTGGCCCAGCGCTGTTGCAAAAGTGCACATCTGTGGCACATCTGTGTCAGCCAGAAAGATGGACCTTGGACCGGCGCAGCCAATTGCATCAATCCTGCCATGCTGTGGAGACCAGCCGATAAGCTGCCCTCACACTGACCAGGTTCGTTGAGGGGGCTTGGGTGGGGAGGGGGAAGGTGGAACGAGGTGGGGGGGACAGAGGGAGGGCAGGCCCGTGGGAGAGCCAGCCCAGGGAAGGATGGAGTCAAGATCTGTCCCCAGGCCAGCTATTTCACTGGTGCAGATCCAAGCAGCCCCATAGGGCTGGCTGACCCAAGAGCAAGGGAAAAATATCCCCTTGCCCTGTGGGGATCTCCAGGTGACCCCAGCTTGTGTTAGGATGCAGAGGAAGCCTGCTGGCTCCAACACAAGTTAGAACTGGGTTGCAAGTCTTTTAAGCCTCGATATCCCTGAATGAACCAATGAAATTGTTTAGGGTAGGAACAGATTGTTTCCCCCATGGCTGCACCTGAACAGAGGTGGCTCTGCCATTCCTTCTCTGGTGTGCAACAAATTGGGAGGGGGGGAGAGAATTTGCTTCCCAAGCCAAGTTTTGCAAGGGCTGGATGACTTTGGGTGGCAGGCGAGATCCAGCCAATAGGTCTTAGGTTGCCGGACCCCTGCTCTAGAGACCCCCCAGAGTTCCTTGCATATGAAAGGGCCCTCCTTCTCCACCTATTTTTTTTAACTCTCCCAGCTTCACCAAACTCCATGTTCCACACGTTACACTTCTCCATGTAAGCAAGGAAGGTTGGAAGCATGTTTGAAACTCATCTTCTGCAGGCAACATGCACAGACGACTTTGGGCCACCCTAACATCCATTTGTTGTTCAGTTGCTAAGACTCTTCGAGACCCCATGGACCACAGCACGCCAGGCCTGTCCTCCACTGTCCTCCACTAGCTTCCGGAGTTCACCCAATTTCATGTTCACTGCTTCGGTGACACTATCTAACCATCTCATCTCCTGCCGCCCCCTTCTCCTTTTCAACATCCACTAGTCATCCACTAAAATTGAGTGTTGGGAGAGTGAGAACAGATCAAACGAAATTCTTTTTCATCCAGCGGGTAATTAATCTGTGGCACTCCTTGCCACAGGAGGTGGTGATGGCATCTGGCCTAGATGCCTTTACAAGGAGACTGGACAGATTTCTGGAGGAAAGCCATTGTGGACTATATGCCATGATGGGTTGTGCAACCTCCTTACATTAATAGTAGGCTACTTCAGAATGCCAGATGCAGGGGAGTGGCAATGGGATGCTGGCATCTTGCTGTCTCGTGTGCTACCTGAGGCACCTGGTGGGACGCTCCAAGATGCAGGAAGCTGGGCTAGGTGGGCCCTTGGCCTGATCCAGCGGGGCTCTACTTCTGTTCCCTAGAGCTCCTGATATGAGCCTCTCCCAGGGACATGACTGAGGAACGCGCAGCAGATAAACACGCATCTCTAAGAACCTAAGAAGAGCCCCGCTGGATCAGGCCAAGGGCCCACCGACCTAGCCCAGCTTCCTGCATCTCGCAGCGGCCCACCAGGTGCGCCGGCGGAACCTCCAGCCCAATTACTGCAGCTGCTCCAGGAACAAGAAGGGGACGTCAATGCAAAGCTCAGGGCCGCCCTTGCAGCAGCGGGGCAGAGTCACCTGCGGCCCTAGCGCGATGCGGGGCGGGGGGCACCTGCTTGTCCCGGCAAGACCCCCGGGGAGGGGCCGCCCTCGGCGATAGGTGCAGGGCGGGCGACTCCGCTCCCCATCACGGCAGGGCAGGGCAGGGCAGGGCAGGGCTGGCCCGCGGAGGCTCCCCCGCTCGTTGCACGGCTGCAAGCAACGGCAGTCGAGGCAGCCCCGGAGACCCCCGGCCCTGAGCCCCTCCGAGCGCCCCGCCCGCCGCTCCCACTCCAGCTGGGCGCCCCCGCGCCGCCCCAGGCAGGCAGCGCCCCCTCTTCGCCCCTCACCTCGAAGAGCTCCGGCGTCACCGCCGCCGCCACGAGGCCCCCGTCGCTGTCCTTGTCCCGCAGCAGCCGCCCCCGCGGCCCGCCCGCCCGGCGCCCGGCCCAGGCCTCGTCCATTGTCCGCCGCCGCCGCCGCCTTCCTGACAGACGGCGCCGGGCCCCGAGCGCCGCTTCCCGCCCCGGCTCCGCCTCCTGCTCCTGCGCCGGAGAGCCGCGCCAGGCCCTGCCCGCTGGTCTCGCGGCGGCTGCTCCGACTCCCGGCCGGGCCCGCAGCGCGCCCCGCCCAGCCGCCGCCGCCGCCGCCTCGCTCTCCCCCGGCTGCTGGGCCGAAGCGCCGGACTCGCGTGGGCGCCCCTGCGAGGCTCACGGAGGAGGAAGCGAGGAAGGAAGCGGCCCGCTCGCCCGCCCGCTTGGGAAGCGCCCCGAGCCTGCAGGCGCCGGAGGGAGGCAGCCGGCCCTGCTTCGTGGGCAGCAGCAGCAGCAGCAGCCGCCCCCACCCCCACTCGTGGGGTCCCTGCGGACGTGGGGCGCTGCGAGTCCCTGCAGGCGGCAGGCCGGGGCGGCCCCGATCCGCGAGGGTCTTCCCTGGGGGAAAGGGGGCGCCTTCGCCGGGCTGGGTGGGGGGTGAAAGGGGCCTTCCTCTGCGTGGTGGGGCAGGACGGAGGCGCTGCGGGGGTGCCCACACCGGCTCTGCTGAGGAGGGGAGCCCCCCCCCCCCAGGCACTGGGCCTCCTTCCACGGGGAGAGAAGAAGCGGATGGCAGCGGAGTTCGTGCGCAGAGGATGCCCACCCCAGTGATGATGCTGCCCGCCGCTGTGAGCCCATCATGGGCAGGTTGACCCCAGCGCCCTCTGCCCCCTTAGCATCCTGAAATGGCCCTGCGGGGACTCTGGCTCATCGGCCACCCAGAAGGGGCTCGTGGCACCATCCTCTTCTCCAGGTAACGTCCCGGGAAACGGAGTGGCAGCAGAATCAGGACTGAAGTGCAGAAGGGCTGCTGCTGCTGCTGCTTCTTCTTCTTCTTCTCCACACGACGGAGGTTGTTAAGGTTGCAATCCTAACCCCGAGTTAGGCCGGCGCAAGTCTCTTGTGCCAGCCCATGGGTGTTGCAAATGCACCGTAAAGCCTGTTTGCGCCACACTCGGAGTCAGGGAGAACAGCACGTGCCCATGCGCCAGCCTCCCTGGCTACGAGGGTGGGCCGGCAGTCCGGACTAATTCCAGATTCAGTCCATCGTGGGCTATAAGGTCCATCGTGGGCTATAGGCAATGATGGATTGTGCAACCTCCTTACAAAGGTGGTGGGCTACTGGTACCGGGTGCAAGGGAGTGGCAACAGGATGCAAGCATCTTGTTGTTTCATGCCTCCCTGGGGCACCTGGTGGGCCGCTGTGAGATACAGGAAGCTGGACTAGATGGGCCTTTGGCCTGATCCAGCAGGGCTCTTCTTATGTTCTTATGTTCTTATGTTCAGATTAGGATGGCACCTTAAAATATGTGGTGATAGCCAATGACTTGGGTAGCTAAAAAAAGAAATTCGGCAAACGTACAGCCATCAATGGCCATTGATCAGGATTACTTTATGGAACCTCCAGCATCAGAGGCAGTATACCACTAAGTGCTCTTTGTAGGGTAACAGCAGGGGAGCAGTTTTGCCTTTGTGCCTGTTTCAAATCACTATAAGGGTTGGACTAGATCAGTGGTTCCCAACCTGGGATACTTGTCAGGACCTTTTGGGTCCTGAATTGAGTAATAACGAAAAAAGAATTGAATAATAACAAAAAAGGCAGGTCTAAATTATAATTAACAGTAACTATATTAATGACAAACATTTTTCTAACGTGAGGGTTACAATTCATGGAAATTGTATGCAAATAAATAAAAGTTGGGAACCACTGGTCTAGATCTTGATGTTTACCACGGAGTTGACATCCCAGTGGCAAATTTCCTGCCTGCCTCAGCCATATTGGGAAGCAGATGTTCCTTATGTGAGATGGGACAATTCATGAACATCCTCCACCACCAGATGCAGCTGTTTTCTTTGGGCTGCTGGTGGGCAAAGTGCAACAAGGTCGTGTTTTGCGAATATGTTTGTGGGCCCCAGTGTCTATGGTAGGAAAAGGGAGGCTCCTTTTGGGACAGTCTTTATGTTGTGCATCCCCTTTTTCAATATTATCTATATGGTGTACATTTTATTTTATTATGTGGCGTTCACACCTTGCACATATGTGCATATGCGCTCCTCAGGTCAGAACTGTCATCCTCAACAGCACCAAGAACATAGTATAGGGGGGATGCTGAGTTTTGCAGGAGTCTTGAGTTCCTGTGTAATGCCGCCCTGCCCCTCAAAACACAGTGTCCCCTCCCCCGTAGGAACACCACTGCCAGGAACACTTCTGTCCCCAGATGCTGCAACCCCCATAACACAAAAAATCATTCAGTAGGTAGGTCTGCAAAGTCTGCAGTCTAAACTGATGTTTCCTAAACTTCTGGTAACTGAGGGTGCAATCCTAACCTGGAGTTAGGCCAGCACAGTTAGGCCAGCAAAATTTGGCCGGCACAAGGAACACCGTAAAGTATGTTTGGACCACTCTCGTAGTCAGAGAGGCCAGCACACAGACGTGCGCCATCCCCTCTGGCTCCAAGAGTGATCCAAACACGCTTTACGTTGGCCCTTGTGCTGGCCTAACTGTGCCGGCCTAACTGCAGGTTAGGATTGCACCCTGAGACACCCTCCCCTTCTTCCCCTGCCCAATTAACACTGGAGGTAACCATCACTTTAACACTTGCATTGCAAGAGTGAGAATTATACAGTCCCCATCCCTTGGTGGAATCCCTGTCGTGTTTCTGCAAGATTCACTGCCCTGGCTATGCCACAGGATTGGAAGGAGGCGAACAAGGGAGAAATCATTTGTGCAAAGTTGGAAACACAACTGGCAACCTTTCCTGGACACTTTCTCCTACTGCATCTCAAGAGTAATTGGACAGTTTTCCAGTTACAAAAAGAACTCCCCCATCCTCCAGAAGAAGTGTTCAGAGGTGCAACAGGCAACCAACTGAGCAGGAGGGCAATTCTGTACAGTGTAGCTTTTCAGGTATGGCTGGTCATGTCCAGGACAGAACAGTGACTCATGCAGGGATGCAGTGAGCAGCCTGTGCTGAAGCCCAGGAGTGGCTGTCACACCCGATGCAGCAGAACATGTCCCACCCTTGCCCATCCCCTCATATAGTCTGACAGGAAGGAGGCAAAGCTGGTGCAATGAATCAGACAGCAGATGATACATCTTGGTTCAGCTTGGGTATCCTGTATAGTAGTCCAAGTTTGGAGCTGTGGAGGAGAGATGGGGAAACCATTTCTGCCCCTGCATTATGCTTTCCTTAGAGGCATTGCACCAAAACAAGCCTCAGCCTTACTCTCCATCTCGGAGCTGAAAAGGGGTTGTATTGGGCATCATGCCTGCAATTACAGCATGCCTCAGAGGGCCGGGGCTTGTTTTGGCACAGCACTTTGAAGTACGTGGACACCTCTACAACTGCAGGAATAATCTGCCTCCTCTGTCAGTTGAGGATGCTGTAGTTATAGATTTCTATATTGAGCAGAGGGTTGGACCAGATCACCTGGAGGATCCCAGTTCTGTAATTCTAAGGTTAGAAGGAAGGATGGGACTAGTTGTGGTTGTTGGAGAGCAGCAGACCACCTGCTAGGGCAGTGTTATTCAAACTGTGGGCCAGGACCCACTTGGTGGGTCGCGACCAGATGCGAGGTGGGTCGTGGAAGGCTGGGAGCAGCCATCTTGGAAACTGCAGGCCTTACTCTTGCTATGTGAGTGTTAACAGTTTGAATCTTCAAGTGAGGGTTTCTGTTTTGTTTTTTAATTGTTTTTAGTTCAGTGCTTTTACATAATATTTTGTCCTAATTTTGCTTTCTGCCAAAGATGTTTCATGGTTGTGCATTCGCTTCAGTCCAAGAATGCAAGTTTGCATTCTGGGAGTGTCATTTGATTATGTCACACTGATAGCACTTTCTGCTGGATGACATCTCTTCCGGCTATGACATCACTTCCAGTGGGTCCCAACACAAGTGCTATTGTAAAAAGTGGGTCCCAGGCTAAAAACTTTGAGAACCACTGTGCTAGGGCCTGAAGAATTGCAGATAAGAATTGATTTTAGGGTGCAGCTGTTACGAGCATAGAGATGGGACACTACACTGTGTTGACTTGTCTATATTGCGGAGGTGGTGATGCAAGCCAATGAGATGCCATGTCAGGTTGCCTTTGTGTTAACCGTGATGGGTAGACTGGCACTTGAAGTCGGACTGTTCCGACATGGCATTCTGCAAGCTTTGGCTGTGCCATCACCTTGTTTATCTGATTACCAAATTGATGGGTGGCGGGGGGGGGGGTGAGAATCTCTCCAGTCCACCATGCATACAGTGTGATGCGCAGTGTGGACTCTCTGCATAGGCAGCTATATGGCTGTATGCCTAATTTGGCCCCCTCGGTAAACGTACCTACAGTAGTCACATTGCAGGAGGTGTGCGCCGGAGGAGGGGAGGGGCTTGCGCTACCCCTTTGGCATGCAAATATCTGGTGAATGTATGAACTGGAGCAGCATCTTTGTCCCCAGATCTCTGCTGCTTTTGCATGAGCATTAGGAGGATTAAGAAGAGAAATAAAAAAAAATCTGTATACTGTATTTATGAGTCTGTACGCAAACTGCGATCACGATTGTGGAGGTACAGCAGTAATTGTAGTCTGCATTATTGACTCGGGAGCACTTCAGCCATCCTTCAGCCAAAAAGGGAATTAGAGACAATAGCAACAGAAAGGTTCAAACATCAATTCCACATAGTACCAATTATCCCCTTTTGTACACTCCTCCTGTGATAGTGTCAACTTGACATTTGGAAATTTAATTATAAATACAAAATCTAGCTTCTGATAGTGGAGTCTTTTAAAAATAATGTACAACATAGTAGTTAAGTCCAGTTGTTGTTGTTTAAAAAAAAGTTTCCCAACTCTCCTGTTGATAGTCTAAAGGTTTGATAGTTCTGTTCCCCTCCTCTGAATAAGGGAGGACTTAACTTCAGGACTGTACAGGAGAGATATTGAAGCAACGGATGGCCAATCACCCAATCAAAGCGAGCAAACTAAAAATATAAGCCCTTATTTCTAACATTTAGATGTAGTTGCCAGCAGGCAGGGTAATGACCGATGTAAGCTTGAATGTTCTGTCTGCTTGACTGAGGGCTTAATCCTAACCTGGAGTTAGGCCAGCAAAGTTAGGCCAGCACAAGGGTCACCATAAAGCATGTTTGGACCACTGTCGGAGTCAGGGAGGATGGCGCACATCTGTGTGCTGGCCTCTCTGACTCCAAGAATGGTCCAAACATACTTTGTGCCAGCCAAACTTTGCTGGCCTAACTCCAGGTTAGGATTGCACCCTGGGAAAGACTTGAGGAGTTCCCAGCTCATGACTTCGATGGCATCACTAAAAGGGAGAGATGTCATGAATCTTGCCTCCCTCCGTCTGTACCCCCATCTTCTATGGTTCATGGGTAGGTTTGTATGAACAGCGTACAATCACTGACTTGCGCAGTCAGTTGTTTCCACCCTCAAAAAAGGATAGGGAAAGATAATGTGAATCCAGTCATGGCGCATACAGAATCTCTAGCATCTCTCCTGGAAACACATGTGAAGAGAGAGCCACTATGTGAGTTGTAGCGGCAGCCTGGGAGTGAATGAACTCTCCGTGTATTAAGCCAGTGGGGAATGTTGGCCCAGTTTAGGCTCTTGGTCCAGAGTCGGCTGCTTAGTGTTGGTCCAAAGGGGAGTCGGTCTTGTGTCATGTATTCAGTCGTGCGGAATAACAGCAGACAGAGACGGAGTGATCTCCCTTGCTTTCAGAATGCAGCTTTGAGTCCAGTTTAGGGCATACAGCAAGACCATCTGCTGAAACATCACCTGAGTGAGTTAACCAACTGAGATATCACTGTTGCTGTTACGGTTCTGTCTGTTTGTTCCAGGCGCTACCCCACCGTTGAAAAGCGAGCCAAATTCCACAACGGAGACACCTACGTACCCGTTCCGGAAGACGGACCTTTCCTGAAAGCGCTGCTTTTCGAACTGAGGCTGGGGGACGAAGACCACAATTTTGTCGAGCGTCGAGATGGCTGTTCCCGCATCAGCAAGACCTCTGTCTACGCCGTTCAGACCGAGAGAGGAGACCTCTGGCCTGTTGTGGCCTTTCAGAAGAGCGGGCTGATCTACGCTGGTCTCCCCCTGGTGGAGCAGTCCTTAAGGGTGCGACCCCCTCTCATCGGCATCAGTGGGGTCTCTCACACCTTTGCCCTCTTGTCAGGACTGCTGGCCTTCATGAACTCGAGTCAGAAGAATGACGCGGAGAGAAACGGCAAAATTGCCCAGCTCCCCGGCTTGGTCATGCAGGCCTGCCCTCTGGGCACTCCGCTAGACACGAACCTGCACAGTGCCTTGTTGGAACACAGTCCCATTGCGCCAGGTAGCCCCCCTCAGAAGCCCCCCGCTTGGAGAACCAGCACATACAAGGGAAAGCCTCAAGTTAATGCCTGCATCGTTGAAAAAGTCAAGTCGGTGCAGTATGACAAAAGGGATATGGCGGACATGTGGCAGGTTTACGGGACCGTAACTTGCAAGGTGAGACAATTTTCCGCACAAATCTCTCTAACCTATTTGACACATGAATGCACCCGGAAAAGCAAAAATTCAGCTCATTTTTATCTCAGTATATGGGGAAGCTGAACTTAATATTTTCAACACTTCAGCATGTCAGGGAGAAGATACTGCTTATTTTAGATTTATGAGCTAAACCAGAATGAAAATCTCACTTTATATTACGGTTATGCTTTTACATACTTTGCTCCCATTTTTGCTGGCTTTTATATAATAGTGAAAAGATCTCATGACTAATGTTTATCGTTGCTGTATCATTTTTTCACTGTATAGTTTTCAGCGTGCACTCCTCATGCCATTTCACCTTTATAATAACCCCATATGATAGGTTAAACTGATAGACAGCAACTCAATTCACACGTTGCATGAAGCTATACTTAAGAACATGAATCCGTGGCTTGGCCTGATGTCTGAAATGTTACGTCATGGTTTCAAACCAGAATCAAAAAAATGTGGTTTGAACTGCTTTTGCAGTCAAAGGTTGTGCTAACTGGTTTGATGTAGTGTCTGATTTGTCAAATCAGAATTATAGGTGTTGCCTGTGGACACCAAAATTTTACCAAAATTTTAGAACTGATCAAAACAAATGCCACTGTAAACCATGGTTTGGCTGTGTGTGTGGACTCTTAAACTATGGTTTGGATTCTAAGCAATGGCCAGTCCAAACCGTGGTTTGAATCTGTTCTCCCAGGCAAGAAGAGGGAATGTTTTACAATTTTATGGAAACAGTTACAGGTTTGAAACTAAATTTATCCTTCACTCTTCTGCCTATAGAGGGACGTGGTGGCGCAGTGGGTTAAACCGCTGCTGCTGGGCTTTCCGACCGGAAGGTTGGGAGTTCAAGACTGCGTGACGGAGTGAGCTCCTGTTGCTTGTCCCAGCTCCTGCCAACCTAGCAGTTCGAAAGCACCTAAATGCAAGTAGATAAATAGGGACCACTTCCCACTTCGGTGGGAAGGTAACGGCGTTCCGTGCACTATGGCGTAGAGTCATGCTGGCCACATGACCACAGAAGCTTGTCCTCGGACAATACGCCGGCTCTACAGGCTTTGAAATGGAGATGAGCACCACCCCCTACAGTCGGTCACAACTAGACTATTCGGTCATGGGGAAACCTTTACCTTTATTCTGCCTATATACAGTAAGTGTAAAATATAAAGATTGTGAAATAATACCTCTCTGATTACTAGAGGACAAACATTCTGTACAAAATATTGCCAGACAACTAGCTCCCAAACACAAAGCAATGGAAGTGTGAGCAGTTTGCATGATACTGTTATGACAAACCAACGACCAGTGTGAGAGTGAAAGGAAATCATGGACAATGGCTTCCATTTATTTATGAACAGAACCACAAAATCAAGCTGCTTTGGATACTTTTACGTGCATTTAGACTCTTCTCTTATTGTCGTCCTGTATGCCTTTAAGTTGAATGGGTAAAATGGACTAAAAATGCTAACAAATAGAGGAGTTGTAGGCCAGTGTTGTACATGTGCCTTACGTGCAGAAGGCATTCTGTTCAGTCCCCAGAAAAACTCCAGTTGAAAGAAACCCCAGTAGCGAGACTGGGAATATCTCTCCCAGAGCTCCTAGTGCCTACAATAAACAATACTGGGGTAGATGGACTCGTAGTTTGATTTGGAATCAGACATTTGTATATACAGCTGACAACTTAACATTTGCAGTTTGTATTTTTTACTGTATTCTGTCTTCTCACCAAAGCCTTAATGCAGCTAAAAATAGGAGCAATGGAGCAAAAAAACCCCCCAAAAAACGATAAAAATGGAAGGTGGAAAAAGCAGCTGGCCATAAACATATGTTCCAGATAGAAGGAGGTGGGGGCAGGGAGTAACTAGCATAAAAAAGCTGTTTAAATTTGAAATTTCAGCTGAGCAGGGTAGACCAGTGGTATTCAAACTTTTTAGACCAGGTCCCACTTTTTAGAATGGTACTCGTGTCGGGCCCTACCAGGTAGTGTCATTAACCTGGCAGGAAGTGACATCATCAAGCAGGAAGTGCTGTCATTGTAATAAAATGACATTCCTGAAATGCAAATTGGCATTTTTGGACTATAGCAATCATACAACCATGCAACATCCCTGACAGAAAGCAGGATTGGGACAAAATATGATGTAAAAGCACTGAACTAAACAAAAAAAATTTAATCCCTCGCTTGAAAATTTAAACTGTTAACACTCACAAAAGGAATATAACAAGAGTAAGGTCTGCAGGTTCTACGATGGCTACTCCCAGTTTTCTGCAACCCACCTGACATCAAGTCCCAACCCACAGTTTGAATAACACTGGGGTAGACTCAGCCTGGTCCCTGAAGGATGGCAGCAAAGGCACCAGGTGAGCACATCCTCAGAATGGGCTCCTCAGTTGGAGTGCCACCACTGAAAGGGCCCTTCCTTCCACCTCCCCTCTGAAGATAAGAGCCCCTGTGGGAAAAGACTCAATTGAAGCCCTGAACAATTGGGCAGGCGCTTCCTGTCACAACGTTAGCATTTCAACAGCCTGATCTTCGCCTGTTGTTTACTCCAAACAACAAGCCCACTCTGTTCAGCGCACCGACTTCCTCGAAAATAATTGCAAGCTCAGGGTGGCGAATCTCTTTGTTCCGTTACGTTAAAATCCAAGAACCAGAAAACGCCACCAGGGTATCCAGTCACCCAATCAGTGATTTTATCCTGCTAAATTAAAGGAAAGGGCCATCTGGCTGCTGTGCAATTTCGTGTTCCTTGGGAGGAAAACCTGGAGAGCCATTTGTTTCAAAAGAATCGCTCTTTTGCTTGCCTTCCTGCATTCTGACATAGTTAAAAAGGACGAAACTAGCGTACTACGTCCCACTCTTTCTTTTTAATTGGGAGAGGGGTGGGGCTTCTTCACTGGGAAGCAGCAACAACTTCTGCCTGTTCCAAGGCTGTGTGCCTCGTACTGGGGAATTGTATTGGGGCTTAAGTGCAGTCACAGCTGCCGTAGAAATAGCCAAAGGGACCTACCCTTGTGTGTGTGCTGCTTTATTACACTGAGAGCACAATCTAAACCTGGCGTTGTGCCAGCGCGGTGTTCTTGCACTGGACCAGTGCATGCCAGGCACGTCTGCGCTGCGGAATTGGTCCCTGGACCAGTGCAAGCAGCAGTGCTGACAACATTATGCACGGAAGGGATAGGGTCGATAGAGGGATGTTCTTTTCCCTCTCTCAAAACACCAGAAGCAGGGGGCATCCGCTAAAACTGAGGGGTGGGAGAGTTAAAACAGATGAAGTACTTTTTTACCCAGCGGGTTGTTAGTCTGTGGAACTCTTTGCCAAGGGAGGTGGTGATGGCGTCTGGTCTTGATGCCTTTAAGAGGGGATTGGACGGATTTCTGGAGGAAAGGTCCATCGTGGGCTATAGGCAATGATGGATTGTGCAACCTCCTTACATTGGTGGTGGGGGCGGGGAAGACAGCGAAACGGAGCGGTACGCAACGGGCGGGCTGCCGCTCACCCGTTCCTCCCGCCCAGCGTTCCGGCTGCATGACGCCGCTGTCTAGAGGTGTTTTGAAGACTTTCTGTTTGCATCTTTGAAGTGTGATATCGAAGGCGCTGCTCCCAACGTGACCGTCAGCTTGAATCTCCCCGCCAACGGCTCGCCTCTTCAGGACATCCTGGTCCACCCGTGCGTTACGTCCCTTGACTCTGCGGTTCTGACTTCCAGCAGCGTCGACGTCGTGGATGACTCGGCCTTCAGCGGACCATACAAATTCCCTTTGATACCTCCTCCGGATGTGTTCAACTTATGTTTTTATACTTCCCAGGTAAGATATACTTCCCACCTTCTTTATAGGTATAGCTAAGTGGGGACTGACATCAGGGGTCAGCATGGCTGGGCATATGCGGAGGTCTATGCCTGGCAAGGAATTGTGCTCCAAGGGACTTAGAATCATAGAGTTGGGAGGAACCTACAAGGTCATCTAGTCCAACCTGCAGCAGGAAATCCTCCTAGAGCATCTCCAGGAGATGCTTGTCAAGCCTCTGCTTGAAGGTCTCCAGTAAGGGAGAACCTTCCACCTCCCTCAGCAATCTGTTCCACTGTCGAACCGCCTTTATCGTCAAGAAATTCTTCCTGACGTCCAACCGGCATCTCCTGCTATTGGTACCCTCTGGACCTAGTTCTACTGTCAAAGGCAGATGAGAACAGATTTGACCTTCTGGCCCTGCAACTTCCATCTCCTTACTGTTAATGCCTCTTTGTTGTCCCATCTTCTGGTCCAGAGGATCAAGGCGCCATCAACAGTGATGGGGGGCATCTTGCCTCTAAACACTATAGCCTTGTTAACCTCTGAACACCTGAATTGAGAGCCTTGTTCATGCAAAGACTCAGCGGTCCAAATGGGACTTGTCTACCCCCAAAGACCTGACAATCCCCCCCCCAGTTCATGCAAACTATAATAATTCTGTGTAAAATCATTCGATGTGAAACTTCGACCAAGAGGTCATCTCTGCATACCTGGCAGGCAGAGAAGCTCAGGTAGGCTGTTTACTGTTGGCATCTTGGCCGAACAGAAAGGCAGTAAAAAACCTGCAGTGTCGGGGATCTGGTGGTGCAAGGACATCAGGGCAGGGGCAGAGAATTTGGTGCCTGTCCGTCATAGCAGACAGTACTGAATGAGATGCACCAGTGAACATATTAAGCTTCCTTCTACAAAGTCAGACCTTTAGTCCATCCACTGGACGCTCCATCCCTTGTCGGCACTGATTGGCAGTGGCTCTTGGGGTTTTTAGGGAGGGGTCTTTCTCCACCCAACCTGGAGGCGCTGCCAGATTGACGGTGGGGTCTTCTGTGTGTCCTTTCCCACTGAGCCCCTGCCATTGGTCTGAGTCAGCGTAAGGCAGCTTCAGAGGTTCACACGCAGTGCCTCTGGTTTCCAGTCCTGCTTGGAATGAAGAATTCTACCCTCTTAGTTGGGGCTGAGAGTGTCACAGCGCTCTTGTTTCAAGGTCTTGTGCTGGTCCTGCAGCCGTCAGAATGAATAAGGATCATGAAAGAGGGTCACAGGCAGTGATGTCATGCAGGGGGAACGCGGGGGAACTCAGTTCCACTAGTTAAAATTAGGGCTGACTCCGCCCACTTCACTCTCCCTCCTCCCCCCTCCCAATTCCTCTGCAAAGAGCTTTTCTTCTTGGTTGGCCGGCACTCAGAGGGTTAAAGGGAGCGACTCCGGATTCCTAGGGCAGTGATGTCATTCAGGGGGAATGGACCAGAACGGGCGTTCCGGATCCTAATGGGCTCCGTGGCTGGTTCCGGGTTCCCGACAAGTGCCAATCAAAAGTGAGTTCCTGTTCCTAAATCATTTGAATGACACCACTGGTCACAGGCACACTTTCAGGTTTGCAGATGACACAGTAGCTATGCAAATACTTTTGCCTTCAAATAGGTCCTTCATAGATACGGAGGTTTGCCTGTGGACTCTCTGACCAGTTGCCGTAAACGGAAGGCTGCCACCCCTTCCCATCCAGTCGTTCTTGACTTCTTCTGGCAAAAGATGATCCCTTCCCAGTCTGTGACTGTACAGAGAATATGCAACTTAGCAAGAGCCCTTGAGCTCATTGCAGGTTCTGAGTGTGATGTTAGGCAAGTTTTTGGCCCTCGTCTTAGAAATATTTCCATCGGTGGTTTAGAGAATCTAGCTTGCAAATGAGTTGTTAATTCCCTTTTTTCCCATTAGAATTAAGCACTTTCTGCCTTATTATCTTGCTGTTTAGCAATCAGAGAGTGTATATCTGACATCAGGAAACTGTCATCCCATTTTAATGTTGTTTTATTTGGGGATTTACATTCTGTCACATACCTCTGAAGGAGCCTCAGGGCAGCTTACAACATGCCAAGAAACATAAACCAGCAATCAATAAAACACATACACAAAAAGATCTTAAAAGAAGGCACATAAAGAATTTTTCTCGTTCTCCCTCTCCTTCACCCCAGGTGCCTGTTCCGCCTATTTTGGGGTTTTACCAGCTGAAAGAAGAAGAATCTCAGTGGAAATTCACCATCCACCTGAAACTGCACGAGAGTGTGAAAAACACGTTTGAATACTGTGAAGCTCGCATTCCCTTTTTCAACAGGTAAGGATAAAAAGAGAATCTTCACTTTCCTACAAGTGGTACGGTCATTTTATTCCTTAAGGATAGGCGAACATTAATATTGGGCAAGCATTTGAAAAAATTATATATAAACCAGCGGCGTCATGCTGCCGGAACGCTGGGTGGGAGGAACGGGTGAGCGGCAGCCCGCCCGTTGCATACCGCTCTGTTTTGCCGTCTTCCCCGGCGGGAAAGATGGGTGAGCGGCTGCCGCTCACCTGTTCCTCCCGCCCAGCGTTCCGGCTGCATGACGCTGCTGATATAAACCCAATTTTCAACAACTGCCAAGCTTGTAGAGAGTGAAATAGCATCTGGTTCCTATTACTTAACAACCTACCACAAGGACACCTGTTCAGATTGCTTGAAAAGTCGAGTACAGACCCTTGGACTGTCCCCAATCACCGTTGTTTGAGCAGCGCAGAATTATGTCTGCACTGAGACCCTGTCTGGGTTGTTACTGCATCTCTTAGGTCTCTGGTCAGGACAAAGGAGGTGAGAAGGACAGAAGAGCACGAAGAAGATGATTCTCCTTCCCCCTCCCCACCACCACCTAATGGAGCCATTTCCTATACTTGAATGACAAAGGCTAATGCGTTCACCCTCTGCCACTTACTGTTGTATGCAATTAATTTGCATCAAGCCTATCATCAGAGTGTGCCGCTGTTTCTCTATCCTTTATGTAATAAAGCAGTGGTATTCAAACTTTTTAGACCGGGACCCACTTTTTAGGATGGCACTCATGTCGGGACCCAACAGAAGTAATGTCATTCACCTGGAAGTGATGTTGTGGCAGGAAGTGACATCACGCAGGAAGTGCTGTCATGGTAACATAATAAAATGACACTCCTGAAATGCAAACTGGCATTCTTGGACTGCAGCAATTATACAACCATGAAACATCCCTGACAGAAAGCAGGATTAGGACAAAATATTATGTAAAAACACTGAACTAAAAACCAAATTAAAAAAAAAAACCCTCACTTGAAAATTCAAACTGTTAACACTCACAAAAGGAATATAACAAGAGGAAGGTCTGCAGTTTCCAAGATGGCTGCTCCCAGCTTTCTGTGACCCACCTGACATCAGGCCGCAACCCACCAAGTGGGTCCCGACCCACAGTTTGAACAACACTGTAATAAAGCATCTCTGAGCCTGGCCTTCTTCTCTCGCGGACAGGGGCCCCATTACGCACCTGGAGTACAAAGTCAGCTACGGCCAACTGGAGGTGTCCAAGGAGAAGAGCTTGCTGGTCTGGGTCATAGGTGAGGAGAATCTCTTCCTTCTTTCTAGGCTGTCAAGGGCAACCTGCTTGCAAAGGACAGAGGCCAACCCGCTTTTTGTAAGCAGCTGCCTGTAGGTGCTTCCTTCACTAAAAGGGGCACGGAGTGGGTGCTATTGATGCAAAGCCTTCTGTGCCAGGCCATAGGGTTGCCACTGGTCCCACCACCACCTCTCCCCTCCCTCCACCTGGGAGCGCCCCCTTCCCCACCCAAAAAGGCCGCAGCACCTGCGACCGGTAGATTCACTGACCGTCAGCTTGGAGGGCTCCCCATGGGCCACGCAGGGATGGTGTCACCGTGACATCCCTCCAGCCAGCGGCGTCATGCAGCCGGAACGCTGGGCGGGAGGAACGGGTGAGCGGCAGCCCGCCCGTTGTGTACCGCTCCATCTCGCCGTCAAAGACGGCGAAACAGAGCGGTACGCAATGGGCGGGCTGCCGCTCACCCGTTCCTCCCGCCCAGCGTTCCGGCTGCATGACGCCACTGCCTCCAGCGCTGGTGGTGCTTTATGGGCCTTGCGCAACGGTGACGTGGGCTCCTACCGCCTATGTTATGCCCGATAGGATTGGGCCCTGAGTGTATTTTAAAACACTTGTGTCCTGCCTATCAAGACAATCACAGGCAGCTTGTAATAAGCAATAGTCAAAATATAATCCAACAGAACGACTAATTTAAAAAGGCAGTATAAAAAACTAAGCACCACAGCCCAAAAGACACGGCTAAAGAACACCCTGCGAATCTGGACAGAAGAGTCTCCTTTTCACCTGGTTGACCCTTAGGAGAAGTACTCGGGAGTCTCTTGCTAATCTTTACAGAAACTGTTCTTTTTTTCCCCTCAAAGGGCAAAAATTTCCCAGGTCCTTGGAGATTTCCCTGTCCGGGACTGTGGCCTTTGCTCCAGCAAGCCCACAGCAGCCAGTGGACCCCCTGTGTACGGGGGGCACCGCCTACGTCAAGGTAAGCCGCTGTCTACGAAGCACAGTCTTCTCTTACTCAGCCGTCCAGCTGTGGCAGCCCCTGGGAAAGCAGTGTTGGCACCCAAAAGTGAGGGGCGGGCCCAGGGCACGGCTGTCATCACAAAGCTTCCTCTGGGCTTTCAGTGTGCAGGAATGGAAGTGGGGGAACCAGAAGGAGAAGAGTGGAACCCTGTTTCCTGCCACTGGGCTGCAGTTTCAGTTCTTACTGTTAGGAGGCAAACTTTCCTTCCCCCACCCCCAGCGTTGTCATTCAGCCGGAACGCTGGGCGGGAGGAACGGGTGAGCGGCAGCCCGCAGGGGCGGGGAAGACGGCGAAACGGACCGGAACGCGACGGGCGGGCTGCCGCTCACCCGTTCCTCCCGCCCAGCGTTCCGGCTGAATGACAACGCTGCCCACGCCCCCTCTCTCCAGAGAGGACCAGCCGAGCCCATGGCTTGGTTCCGACCTTGGGTAAACCTATAGAATAAGGGGTCAGAAATGGCTAAAAGAAGAATCACCCCCTAAAAAACAGCTGCACACATCTGTCTTATTCCCAACATGTTTTGAAATCTCTGTTTTGAGGGGGTAGAAGGAACCTCTTATGTTTACTCCTTAGTACAGACACTTAGGGGGGCCCAATCCTGTCTAACGTTCCAGTGCCAATGCAGCCACTGAAATCCCGGGGTAAGGGAGCAAGTGTTCCCTTGAGAGCGAGGAGGCCTCTATGGCTGTGCCCACCAGCACGGCCGGCCTTAAGCCGATGTGGCCAGTGTCGTCATATTGGGCCCCGCACTTTGGGGGCCCCTGCACCAGCTCACTGAGCATATCGCCTTCTGCTGCAGCCGGGCTCTCGGTGAGCTATAAGTCAGTGGGGCAAGCAGAGCAGCTTCACATTGCATCCGAACTGCCCAAAATGGGCCTCCTGGAAGCAATTGGTGGTGGCATCATCCTCCAACTGCCGCGTGTGGCACCACAAGCACTTTTCTTGGTGCATGGGGGGGGCGCGCGGGGGGGATGGAGGGCCCAATGGACCTGCCCTCCTCCACCCCCACAGAATGTAGCGCCTGCTCCTCTGGCACGGCTGCTGGAAAGTTGGGACCTCTGAAAACCTTCATTCTGCTGCCAGAGGAAGGGGGTGGATTGGCTCTCCTTCTAGATCTCTGGGTGATCTGCCTTAGAGCAGAGCGGGTCTCAGATTCCCAATTGGGGAGGGGGGGCACTCGGATTGGCTGTTACAAGTTCTGGTACTGATGACAAACTCCTGGGTTGTGCATGTGCCCAGTTCCAAGGAATGGCATGTCTGCAATTTCCCCCAGCCAGTGTTTTGCAGCTGGCATTGGTTGGTGGACCCCTGTGGGAACCTCTGCTTACAAAAGAACATGCCTGAAGTCTGCCTACCTCTGACCACAGCAGCCTGGCTGCAGGAGATGGAAGGAAATACAAAAACGGTTTTCCTGTAAAAAGAGCCAACCAATGCATTGTGAATAAAGCACAGTCCCTGCCACAATGTGCATGTTGGCAAACCTGCATGCTTTCTAGATCAGAAATCTGTTCTATTCACGTAGCTTTGCCTTGACTTCCAGCCTGTCATAGTCCCTCCAACGTGACTTCCACTAAAAATGAGAATATTGGAAACAAAATGGCAGGAAATCACAGCGGCGGTTACAGCATTGTGTTGCGGCAGCAGCCTGCCAAAGCGCTCTGAAACAGAAAACAGGTCTTGTCAACCAGTTCAAAGGTTTAGAAGGCTGCATCTGGCAGGACCTTCTAGGAAGAGACGTAGGTGGGTCGCGGGATACCCAGGCCCATTCTGCCAAGAGGTCAGGGGGCGATGCAGCTTGCCATCCTCAGTCCAGTTGGAGCCAATTGACACAGCATTAGATCTCAGACTGGAGGGTACCATCATTTAGAGCGCAATCCTACCCTGGAGTTGGGCCGGCATAATTAGGCCATCAAAGTTTGGCCGGCACAAGGGACACTGTAAAGCACATTTGGACCATTCTCGGAGTCAGGGATCCAAACACCCTTCATGGTGTCCCTTGTGCCAACCAAACTTTACTGGCCTAACTCCAGGTTAGGGTTGTGCCCTTCATCTTGTTCTCCCAATTTCTGTTGCCATCTTTGGCTGCCAGGACTGCAGTTGTGCGAGGATTACATGAAATCAGCAGGGTGTTTTTCTCCAGCAGGAGAAATAGTTTGTGCATCTCTGGTGACTGTTTCTGCTTGGGTGTCTGTAGCTTTATTTTAGAATCCTGGATTTCACGCTAACTGGGTGTTACACAGACCAGCATTCTATTCAAGTTTTTTCTTCGGGAAAACCAAAGATCAGTACAGGTGAGTGAGTTTCATCTGCAGCAGTATTTCCCTTGAAATAACACCTCAGAATTTTACCTCAGAAATTTACCTCAGAATGTCAGATACAAGGGAGTGGCAACAGGATGCTGACATCTTGTTGTCTCGTGTGCTTCCTGAGGCATCTGGTGGGCCACTGTGAGATACAGGAAGCTGGACCAGATGGGCCTTTGGCCTGATCCAGCAGGGCTCTTTTTATATACTTCAGGCTCCATGTCCATGCAAAGGGGGAGACAATAATTTCCCTTCTTGAAGCTCCCCCTCCCCAATGTTCATAGAGGCTCCACAATGCCCCCGTTCTGCTTAGCGTTTGATGTGGTTGATGAGCCATTTTGTACTATCGTTATAAAATGTGTTTTCATGTATTCATGTAAAGTGGCTCGAGTGTTGGAAACAGAGCCTAAGAGTGCTTTTAAAAATTCCTTATTTTTAAGGCTCATCCTAGGAGCTTATTCTGACTTTTGTTTTTAATTATTATTTCAGCCCGAGAAGTGCTCTCTTCAGATTACTACATCTGGAATTCCAAAGCCCCAGCACCTGTTCTGTTTAGGACCTTGCTTTTCTGATTTTTCCTCACTTTTGTAACAGAAATGAAAAATAAATTTGCTGAAATATTTTTAACCCATGTGTCACCCAAGTCTCTGTTTTTTGTTGGTCTGTGTAGGTTAACAAATTACTTGATGTTTCTACACTGATTCATTTTAGAGTTTGCCGTTCTTCTGTGCTCTCTCGTGCCTCTCATTTTCCAGTTCTTGAGTAGCCCAAGCTTCCTGTAGCCAAATAGATTGTGGACATGGCATGCCTCCATTACCCCGGATCGAAAACACTGTACAAATTGCCCTCCTGCTTGCCTGAAAGCCTCGATAGCAGGATGTTTGGGACAGGAGTGAAAGCAGAAGAAAACCTCTTGCAGGTGGGGTCTTGTAGCCCTGCTGCTTCTTCTATCACCATGCCCATTGAACATCCCCCCCATGTGTCTTTGGCTAACACCGTCTTAAAAACAAGGAACACAACAACAAAAAGCTGCATAGAAAAGTACTTCTGAGCATGTACAGAGTACCTTTTCATCCCCACTGAGCAACTATGACCTGCCTAAACACGGGAAGAAGCCACTGGGAAGGGCACCTGCTTGGCATGCAGTTGTTCCTAGGTTCAATCCCTTCTTGATAGGAGGGAAAGCCGCTTCTCTGCCTGAATCCCTGGAGAGCTGCTGCCAGTCAGTGTAGGCAGTGCTGAGCTATGTGGACCAATAGTCTGACTCGCAGCCCAATCCTGAGCCCGACAGAGCACAGGGTTCCAGTGGCACCAAAATTGATAGGGTCCTGGCCTTCCAGGATACCAATGAAGGTCTCCTTGGGGAAAGGGAGTGTTTGCTCCCTCCCTCTGGGGAGACCGCGGCTAGCAGCAATGGGTCTCCTCAGCTCTGCACTGGTGTTTGAATGGGCACAAAGCTGAGGAGACCAGTGTCAGGCTGCCTGGCTCCGGGGGGGGGGGGGGTTAGGATACAGGGGCAGAAACTGCAGGCCCAATCATCCCCTCCCCCGACCTAGTTCCGCTCACTCTGCCTCCTCCCCACCCTGAAGGGTTTTTTGGGCCTACCCCCAACTGGTGATAGAGGGACGGTGTGTTCAGTAAGTTTAATGCTTTTAAAAGTGGTGGTGGTTGTTCAGTCGCTAAGTTGTGTCCGACTCTTCGCGACCCCCTGGACCACAGCACGCCAGGCCTCCCTGTCCTCCACTAGCTTCCTGAGTTCGCCCAATTTCATGTTCATTGCTTCGGTGACACTATCTAACCATCTCATCCTCTGCCGCCCGCTTCTCCTTTGGCCTTCCATCTTTCCCAGCAGGAGGGTCTTTTCAAAAGAGTCCTCTCTTCTCATGAGGTGGCCAAAGTATTGGAGCTTCAGCTTCAGGATTTGTCCTTCCAGGGAGCAATCAGGCTTGACTTCCTGTAGGATTGTCCGATTGGATCTCCTTGCAGTCCAGGGGACTCTCAAGAGTCTTCTCCAACATCATAATTCGAAAGCATCTATTCTTCGGTGCTCCTCCTTCCTTATGGTCCAGCTCTCACAGCCATACATGGCTACTGGGAAAACCATCGCTTTGACTATGCGAACCTTTGTGGGCAGGGTGATGTCTCGGCTTTTGATTAAGTTGTCTAGGTTCGCCATAACTTTCCTCCCAAGAAGTAAACGTCTTTTAATTTCATGGTTTCAGTCACCATCTGCGGTGATTTTGGAGCCCAGGAAAATAAAGTCTGTCACTGCTTCCAATTCTTCCCCTTCTATTTGCCAGGAAGTGATGGGAGTGGTTGCCATGATCTTAGTTTTTTTTAATGTTGAGCTTCAAGCCAATTTTGGCACTTTCCTCTTTCATCCTCCAGAAGGTTCTTTAGGTCTTCCTCACCTTCTGCCATTAGAGTGGTGTTGTCTGCATATCTGAGGTTGTTGATATTTCTCCCAGCAATCTTGATTCCATCTTGTGAATCATCCAGCCCAGGCTTTCTCATGATGTACTCTGCATATAAGTTGAATAAGCCGGGTGACAGTATACAGCCTTGTTGTATTCCTTTCCCAATTTGAAACCAGTCGGTTGTTCCACTCAAGCCCCTTTGCCACGACAAGGCAGTGATCCATGAAGGGGATTAAAAATGGTCAGTTGTGTTTAATAAAGTTAAATCCAAGCTTGTGTCTTCACTTGGGGGGGGGGGTGGTTGAGGGTAAAT
Source organism: Lerista edwardsae (assembly GCA_029204185.1). NCBI lineage: Eukaryota > Metazoa > Chordata > Lepidosauria > Squamata > Scincidae > Lerista > Lerista edwardsae. The sequence continues at coordinate 485,680 of JAJKFI010000182.1, read as the reverse complement.
AAGCTACCTCAGAATGCCAGGTGCAGAGGAGCGGCAGTGAGATGCAAGTATCTGGTTGTCTTCTGCTCCCTGAGGCATCTGGTAGGCCACTGTGAGATACCTGACTCTTGCTATATTCCTTTTGTGAGTGTTACCAGTTTGAATTGTCAAGTGAGGGTTTTAATTTTGTTCTTAGTTCAGTACTTTTATGTAATATTTTGTCCTAATCCTGCTTTCTGTCAGAGATGTTTCATGGTTGTACAATTGCTGCAGTCCAAGAATGCCAATTTGCATTTCAGGAGTGTCATTTTATTATGTTACCATGACAGCACTTCCTGCGTGATGTCACTTCCTGCCATGGCATCACTTCTAGGTTTATGACATCACTTTTGGTGGGTCCCAATACAAGTGCCATTCTAAAAAATCGGTCCCGATCTAAAAAGTTTGATAACCACTGTCATAGAGAAATACTGCTGCTTTCCCGTATTTCAAGCAGTCATCAGTGCCTCTGAAACATCAGCGACTATTACACCAATGCTCACCTTCATCTCAGACCTATTTGCATTCCAAGCAACCCACAGGCCATTAAGGAAAGGGGCAATGATGGCCATGCCCTGAAATGAAAGGGCAAAGAGAATGCAAGCATGGGAAAGGCAGACAACATCCAACACTCCTCCATTCATTGCTTGCAGCTCATATTTGTGGCCATGTTTCCGGGCATCTCTGTGGACATTTTGATAGCCAAGAGAACAATGTTTTGACAGCACAACAGTTGACTGATTTTTTTTTCCTTAGCATCTTGCTGGATTTTTTTCCCCCCCCCACCAAGCTACATAATTGCATTTGAATTCATTCCTGTAAAAGTAAATTAGGTTTTTGCAAAATGTGTTATAGGCCTGTTCTCTAAGAAGCTCTTTAAACACTGGGAGCAATTCTGAAAAATTTAAGTGTGTGAAAGCAAGCAACTCTCACAAAAGATGAGAGTTTTAACAGTCACAAAGCTGCTTCTGTTTTTAAAGCCACTGCACAAAATAACACAGAGTTCCAAATTTTAAGGTGCAAGGAAGCTGCGGAAACCAACCCTTAATTCTGGTGTTTGTAAATTGGTATCTGCAGGAACACAGGAAAATGAATTCCAGCAACTTATCGGAAAATAAGCACAATTGTGAAAGGGGGGGGGGGTTAGAACTACAGGAACCTGGAAGGGAGCACAAAAGGAGAGACCAAGAGCATCTTTAATAAGCTGGCATAATAGCATTGCTTTTGTTTAACTGTATCCAGTGTGATAAACAAGACCAGTGATTGTGTGTTATGTGGGGAGATGGCTTAACAGTATAATTTAGGAAAGCGCTCAGGTTGAGATAGGAATCTAATGGCGGGTTCAGTGTGCTAAAGAGTTTGGTGATTAGCATGAGCCCTGCTGCTCTGCTGAAACCCCTGAGACAAACCGTCTGAAAAGACAGCAAGAGGAGGCTGAAATTAACCCCCTCTCCCTCCCCTGGGGCTCAAAGGTACCACAGGTGGAGGCATGAATGCTTCTAGTTCTATATGTGTACCCCTAGTTCTGTTAATCCCTTGTGGTATAGAGATGAGATGGGCAGAAGATTTAGTCGAGAGGGTTAATGCCTCCATTTGCCTGAAGATAAGAGCTGAAGATCTGAAGGTCGCCAGTTCGGGACAGCCGGAAGTCTCTGTGAGCGGCAGACCTCGTTAATTGCGGCCGCTTAACAGCTGAGCTTCGGCTGCCTTGTGTGAGGGGGAGTTGTGCCGAAGTTCAGCCGCTTCTCTGGTGGGAGCAGGGAAGCCATTTATCAGCCAGCAAGAGGACAAACGGGTGGCCAGAAAGGAGGACTAAATCCAGAAAGATCCATCTGTATGTGTGTAGTTCTTGAAAGATAGAACATTCCTGTATAAATTGTAAAAACCTTCGGGTTTCTGAATAAAGTCTACCCATGTAAACCGCCTTGAGTTATAGTCATTAGAGAAATCTGGTGACCTAAGAAAGGCGGTATATAAATCCAAGTATTATTATTATTATTATTATTATTATTATTATTATTATTATTATTATTATTATTATTATTATTATTATTAAAGCTGCTCCTAGACTGGACTGCTTCGAAGGGAAGGTTGGGGATCTCATGTGCTCCAGGTTGTAAGAGCTCCCTGCGCACAGTTTCCCCCCCCCATGCCATTATCCCACAGCCCAATCCTAAGCAGCACCAGCATAGTAAGGCTGGCGCAGCAGCACTGCATCCTCAGGCCATTAGGAGGCAGCAGAGTGCAGGGCAAGGGGAGGTTTTTCCCTTTCACCCAGGTAAGCCCCAGCCAGCCCTATAGGGCTGCTCGGATCTGTGCCTGCTGATTTGCAGGAGCAGGTCAACGTGCACAGCAGCGGCCCGAATCAGCCGCCGGGGACAGGGCTTAGGATATGGCACAATGGCCATTGTCCATCATCGCCCCGTCTCCGCGCGCAGCATACCCACGGCGAGGTCCAGCACCAACCAAGCGCTTGTGGTGCACGGCCGGCACAGCCAACTGGCACAGCGGCACCCGAGTGCTGATCCAGCGCCCGACTTGCTGGCGCAGATGTGCCTGACGGCACATTTGCCACCAAACTGGACTGGCACAAGAGCGCAGCGCTGACACAGGATTGCGCTCCCAGTCAAAATACTCTCCCACTGAAGCTATTAGCCCCACAGGGGAGGTGGAAAGAGAGATGCCCGTAGCATGCTTGTCTTTTTTTTCTCCCAGCGCGGCAACTTCGGGAGGGAGACCATTTTCATCGGGAAAGTAGCGGAGGGAAAGGGTTAAGCAGGCCACTTTGCTTTAATGTTTTCTTTTGGGGAGGGGGGTACAGCAAAAATTGCTCTAATCATGTGTGTTTGGGCTGCACGTGTGCGAAAGTGGCCCGCTTGTCCAGGGCATCTCTGCATACTGGGGTTTCCACTCCTGGTTTTCCAGAACCCACCGCCAGTTCTCCATCAGCCTGACCCCACTGGGTTTCTTCTGCTTATTCTCCCATGCCCTGACCAAAGAACCTTCCCTTTTCCAGCCACGGCTAATCCACCCAGACAACACTGCCCCCAGCAAACGCTCCCATTGTTAAGAAAGGGCAGCTCCACAGCAGCTAGGCCCTAACTGCGGTTGCTAGGAAACCGGGGTTCTCACCCAGCCAAAATGATGGGCCCGACTCAGCTCGTGGGCGCCTACTGGCCAGTGCTCGTGACATCCCTGCTCCTCCTCTGTGTCACAAGCCCCCATTCGTACCATTTTGAATCCATCACCACATTCTTTGCTCATTCATCTCCCCTGGGCTCAGTCACCCGCCACTCATTTTCTAAGCCCTCCTCGGCAAAACTAACCCCACTTCCTTAGGCTCAGGGTGCAATCCTAACCTGGAGTTAGGCCAGCACAACTTGTGCCGGCCCAGGAGTGTTGCACATGTGCCGTAAAGCGCATTTGCAAGGCTCTTTGAGTCATGGACGTGCGCCGGCCTCCCCGACTCCAAGAGTGTTGCAAACGCGCTTTATATCACATTTACAACACTCGTGGGTCAGCACAAGTCTCTTGTGCCGGCCTAACTCCAGGTTAGGATTGCGCTCTAAGAAGTTAGTTCAAGTACAATACGAGGGCAGAAAAGCCCCAGCCATCTGGAGAAGGGAAGGGATCGGAGGGTTTGCGAGGACATTTTGGCATCACAATACGTTAGCCATTACGTACCTCTTCAGTTGCCATTGAAAGGTTGCCACTCCACGGTGGTATCCTGACACCCGGGCAACCAATCAACTCTCATGTAACAAGCTGGGCCTTAAATTAAACTAATTTGCCTGCAGATTATTGGTTCACTGCAAGGATTCACTGCTGGGGTGTCCCTCTTCACCCCAGCACGGTATCTTTCTAGTGGCTGTTGCTGGTGGTGTTCATTTTTTTTTTTAGATTGTGAGCCCTTTTGGGACAGGGAGCCTTTTAACTTTAATGATATTATTTGCCTGTAAACCGCTTTGTGAACTTCAGATTGAAAAGCGGTATATAAATACTAGTGATTGATAGATTGATTTCACTCATTCGGTTGCTGCTGTTCCTGCCTCTGGGCTCTGGAGTCCTCCCACACACACACACACACACACACACTTTACATAAGAACATAAGAAGAGCCCCGCTGGATCAGACCAAAGACCCATCTAGTCCAGCTTCCTGTATCTAACAGCGGCCCACCAGGTGCCCCAGGGAGGCACAACAAGATGCTTGCATCCTGTTGCCACTCCCTTGCATCCAGTACTCTGAAGTAGCCTACTACTAATGTAAGGAGGTTGCACAATCCATCAATGCCTATAGCCCACAATGGACCTTTCCTCCAGAAATCCGTCCAATCCCCTCTTAAAGGCATCAGGACCAGATGCCATCACCACCTCCTGTGGCAAAGAGTTCCACAGATTAACTACCCGCTGGGTAAAAAAATACCTCCTTTTATCTGTTTTAACTCTCCCAACCCTCAGTTTTAGCGGATGCCCCCTGGTTCGGGTGTTTTGAGAGAGGGAAAAGAACATCCCTTTATCGACTCTATCCCTTCCATGCATAATTTTGTATGTCTCAGTCATGTCCCCCCTCAGGCACCTTTTTTCTAGACTGAAGAGCCCCAAACGCTGCAGTCTTTCTTCATAAGGGAGGTGCCCCAGCCCCGTAATCATTTTTGTTGCTCTCTTCAACTTTGCTCTACCTGCTCTGAAAGAGACTGAGGCTGCAATCCTAGTCTGGAGTTAGGCTTGGCACAGTTAGGCTAGCAAAGTTTAGCTGGCACAACGTCAATCATAAAGCTGGTTGGGACCACTTTTGGAGTCAGGGAGGATGGCGCCTGTTTGTGTTCTGGCCTCTCTGACTCCAAGAGTGGTCCAAACATACTTTACAGTCTCCTTTGTGCCAGCCAAACTTTGCTGGCCTAACTGTGTCGGCCTAACTCCAGTTTAGGATTGCGCTCTGAGTTGCATGCCGGGACAATTGGCTGAGTATCAGGGGAAGAGAACCAGAGTGAACGCAGAAGTGCAGAGGATGCACCATTAGTTTGCGCCAAGCGGAGTGTCAGGCCAACATTTTTGTTGGGAACATCCACTGTGTTCAATCGCAAACTCTTCTTATGTAGAAGGGCAATGCAAAAAGCCCCACCCATTCCCTATTTTTCTCCACTGGAGATCAGCTGGTCATCTCTCTGCTACTTTTGATGCCCCTATCTCTTCAAGATAATTTATTTCACAAAACAAAAAGAAGTGGGGAGGGGAAGGAAAGACAAAAGTCTGTTTCCCATTTGGTAGGTGACCTGTTTAATGTTTTCTCTGTGTCTGGGAACTCCTTAGTGTAATTACCGACCTTTGAACTCCCCAACTAATCCGGAGCTATTTTGTATTCCGGACTCATCTTGAAGGCTGGACCTTTCTTTTCTTCCAAGTCCGCTGCCACAATTAAGGAAGAAACAGCTGCATTTCAAAGGGATTCCAATCCCAGAAGCTTAATCGTGATTGACACATTCTTATTCTAAGCTATAAGAAACTCTAAGAGTCCTGTCTTGGGTTAAAACTTCAATCATTTCCTAAAAAATTATCTCAATATGGATTTTATTCATTTTCTTTGATAGCCATTCTTTGCCGTTTTTATTTTTTATGTGTTTTTTTTTAAATATAACGCAAAAGATATTTTGCATTGGCGGCGAATATGAACTGCTAGCAGAGGGAAGCCAGAGAGATGCGAGACAGCTTCTAGAGACAGAAGTGGGTAAATTCCGTTTAGTGTCAAAAAATATGATTAGGAAATCGGACACCTGCCACATAGCCTAGTAGGCATCAGGCTATCCAAAAAGATGTAGTCCATGGGATGTTCTTGGGCACCAACAGGGAATGCTTGTCACGAACCGAACGATAAAAGCCTCCAATAGAAATTCACATTTTTACCAATTAAGGAATGTATAATCTGCTCTTCAGTTTAGCATAATTTTTGGTTCCCTAACCCAAACAGCGGTGGTTCTGCGAAAGACCAATTATTCAATGTTTCTCAAATCTCTGCATAGCCATTTGGAAGTGATGAGCAAAGAGGACAAGGCTGGGGAAAGAGTTTTGAAAGATTAAGAAAAGTCAGGCAACTGTTGCTGGAATGAGATTCAGGAAATCTATAACCTGGGTGGCCAAATCAGGGCTTCAGGGAGGAGTCCTGCTGAATTGTGAACATTGCTTAAAACGTATCATAATGTATAAGATCCCATGGGGCTTCATCCCCAATCAGATCCCAATTAGCCTGCACTATATACTCATGTATAAGTCTAAAATTGATGCCCAAAAACATGGTCGACTTATACATGGGTCAATATAGTATGGTTAATAAAGCTTCTAAAACAGCTCGGGGGTGAGGCTGGACTAAGAAGCAGAAAGCAGGAGGGTAGGAGAAAAAGGAGCAATTTTACTTACCAGTAATTGTTCTCAGGCACCAACAGACAGCAAGCAAAAAAAGTAGCCATTTTCCTTCTTCTCCAAACAGGCAGAGAGATACCTGTTTAACAGGTGATAGTGGGAATTGTTGTCGTTCTGAGAGCTGCTGCTATGGAAGTGCTGTACTGCATTCCTCACAAAGCCTACAACTCCCAGAAGTACCTTCCTCTTTTCTTGTTTGGAGAATAGCTCCATTTCTGTGCTGCCTCAGGAAGTGAAATGGCTCTGTTTATTTGGTTGGCTTTCTGTTGCTGCCTCAGACCAATTACTGGTAAGTCATTTTTAAAGAATTTCTTTAAAATGAATTTCTTCAACATGAATACTGTATCAGTGGTGTAGCTAAGGGGGTGCAGGGGATAGTAATTGCGCCAGGAAACAACCTTTAGGTTGCTCAACAAACTGAGCTTGAAACTAGCAGCCAAAGTTTTGTGAAAACCTTGGTAATATATCTTTATATTTAACGCCGAATGTGATGAAACAAAACACATTGGAATATCTGTATTCTATCAAATGTTATGACCAATTAACCACAAAACCTTTTATTTGATGTATTTATGTATTTACTTAATAAATTAAACTTGATTTCATCGTGGAAGGTGGGGGGCTATAAAATCTTCTTTGCCCTGGTTAGCAGATGCCTTAGCTATGCCACCGTACTGGGCTATCAAGGCACCTTGGGTATAGATAACGGACCTAGACCATGAAATATGTATCTTGTGGAAAGAATCAGGAATGGCCGGGAGAAAAACCCACTCGGCCAGGTTTGACCACAGTGCCAGGAATATGATAAGGGGAGAGATGAGAGAACAGGAAGCAGATCCAGCATGGCAAAGCTCTGACCGGAGTTGGGTTGTTCGTCAAAAAATTGCTGTTGTTGTTGTTAATTAATTAATTAATTATATTTAATTAATTAATTTTGATTAATTAATTAATAATACCAGTATTTCTATACTGCCTTTTTTATTGAATGTCTCCTCAGACTTGTTCCAAGGCAGTTTACATAGGCAGGCTTTCTCAACTCCATGTACGGATCGTTACAAACGTAAGTTCCAATTTTGCATAGAACTATCTTCCATTCAGGTGGTACCCTTCACAGTCCGGCATCTCTCTGGCTGCAATCACCTCCCACGCTTGACTTGACAGGCAACTCCTCCACTCTCACTGGAAGGGTCGTCATCTCCGCTCCTCTCACCAGCTGGAGAGACGCTTCTCTGTCAGCAGCGTTTAGCGGCAGTTCACAGTTGCTTCCGGCTGGCTCGAACTGCTCTGTGAGGTGACATTCAGGCTCCAGAAGGTCAGTACCACTCAGCCATAGCTCCTGCCCAGTGGAGTGCCCTGAAAAGTTTAGTGCCTTGTCAGTGTGCCATGAGATGAAAAAGGCTGGAAATTGCTGCTCTGCACAGTCCTGTTGTATGTTGATATGCAGAGGAGCTGTGATTTGCCAGGCAAGGTGGCTTCTCTGCCTCTTCCTCAGCCTGTGGCCTCACTGAAGCATCACATTCAAGGTCATGCTGATGGTTGGGAGAGTTAAAACAGATAAAAGGGAAAAAATTTTACCCAGCAGGTAGTTCATCTGTGGAACTCTTTGCCACAGGAGTGTTGTGTATTTGTGTAAATAGTAGCAGAGTTGGGGGCTTGGAGACTCATTCTAGCGCTTGGCTTAGCGCTCCGAAGCGAAGGATTGAAGCAATCGCCACATTTCCATAACAAAGTCTCTTTATTGTAGCGAAAGTGAGAAAGGTACAAAGGTTCAATCTGCCGGCTGGGAAAGCCGGTGAAGT
>JAJKFI010000182.1:460145-477437 GCA_029204185.1 Lerista edwardsae | reverse complement strand
TAGAGCACTATGAGCTCATGGGAATGTGCAGTGTTTCCAGCCAGGGCTTCCCGTGTGAAACTGTCTGCTTATTCTACACTATCAGAAAGGGAGTACAACTACTGTTCAGCTAGTTCCCCTAACAAGCTGGGAAGCTGACCTGCTCAAGGACTCACAGGTGCTCTATCTGATTCTAAGACGGAGAGACGGAATGCCAGTTTCAGCCAGTTCTGGACTGTGAGATGTGAAACTGCAACAAGGAGGTGGTAATGGCATATGGCCTAGATGCCTTTAAGTGGGGATTGGACAGATTTCTGGAAGAAAAGTCCATCGTGGGCTATAGGCCATGATGGATTGTGCAACCTCCTTACATTAGTAGTAGGCTACTTCAGAGTACCGGGTGCAAGGGAGTGGCCACAGGATCCAAGCATCTTGTTGTCTCATGCCTCCCTGGGGCACCTGGTGGGCTGCTGTGAGATACAGGAAGCTGGACTAGATGGGCCTTTGGCCTGATCCAGCAGGGCTCTTCTTATGTTCTTATGCTCCGAGCTTCTTTATACAGGAATAACCATGTGCAACACCATGATTGGCAGATGATATGAAACCTCTGAGTAGGCCAGGTATAAATGCCAAGAGCCCATCATTCTGCCCTTTCTGAGATCCTTCCTAATGCCCAAAAGGCACAAGCAACAGACCTCAGAAAGCCAATGTGGGCATTCACAAGTTAAAGTCTAGGCCAGCCAGGCACAGCCACTCACAAACCATCCAACATATAGCCGAATACTGCCTATTCAGGCTTGGCACCAGTTTCCTCTGGCAGGGCCATTTTGCATACGTTGAACTGCAGATTTGACATGAAACCTCATAAGCAACAGAACGTCCTAGAAAAGTGGTTCCCAAACTGCGGGTCAGGACCCACCAGTGGGTTGCAAGCAGTGATGTCATGCACCCACTACGCACCACTACGCGAGTACCGGTTTCTAGAAGTTGAGCTGGCCTAAATCATTATTTGTTTGGCATTTGGACAAGTGCCAATCAAAAGTGAGTACCGGTTTCTAAATCATTTGGATGACACCACTGGTTGCAAGCCAATTTCAGGTGGGTCACGAAGTACCTAGAGCAGCCATATTGAAAATATGGGAAGATGGGATGCTGGAAAGGGGGAAGGCGGTGGGATTATTTTGCTGGTGACAAGGTTGTAAATGGGCTTTCTTCTTTCTGATTCACTTTGTACTCAGCCGGCAAATCCCATGCGGTCTACACACTCACCAGAAACCCAACTCTCTGTGTTCCTAATGATGGAAGGTACAATCCAGTGGCGTTATTCACCCGGTAAATTGGGCGGGACTTGCCTTTGAGTGGCAGTCGGCCCATTGCGTCACGCCGCGGCGGTTTCCCCCGCTGCTAAGCCGGGGCGGGCGGGAAAGCGGTGGAACGCGGCGTGACGCAACGGGCGGACTGCCGCTCAAAGGCAAGTCCCGCTCAGCGTACCGGGTGAATAATGCCACTAGTACAATCCTAACCAACTTTCCAGCACCGTGGCAAGGGCAATGCAGCTCTGAAGGGAGGGAACAAACATTCCCTTGCCTTGATGAAGCCTCCATGTCTTCCCCCAACGGCAGGATGCAGCGCATGCCCCATTGGCACTGCTATGTCAGTGCTGGAAAGGTGATGAGGGTTGCACCCTAAATTACTCTTGGAGCTGTTCTACCAAATTCCCTGCCAGGCCACCCCAAGGGTCCCAATGCCCACACTAGGCTAACTAGTTTCCCCACAGAGCGGCCTCAGAGATAGGCAAGAGGGAGGGGGTTCAGTCACCCACTGGGCCTCCTCTCTTCCAGCAGCTTTGCTTGGGATCACCGGCTGGCCAGCCTCCTCCAGACTGCCCTTATCCCTGGCTTAGCTCATGATACTACCTTTAACACCAACAAACCCCACCACCAAACAATAGGCAGTCAACTTGCCTAAGCCGTAACTGCCTCCTCCACTTGGAGGCTCCAGGGGCGTGGCAGACATACAACAACTCCCAATGGTTATTCCCCACAATAACCTTACCTTCCTTTATCCAGTCTCCTTTCAGCCAGTCCATCCGACAGTCCTGCAGGCAGGCAGTCCAGCCAGCATTCCATCAGGCAGTCCAGCCAGCAATCCATCCATCCAGCACCTATCCAGCTTTATACTGAGGCCAGCCAATCAGTGGGCAGGCTTTAATTCATCAGCCATAAGAACATAAGAAGAGCCCCGCTGGATAAGGCCAAAGGCCCATCTAGTCCAGCTTCCTGTATCTCACAGCGGCCCACCAGGTGCCCCAGGGAGGCATGAAACAAGATCCTGTTGCATCCTGTTGCCACTCCCTTGCACCCGGTACCAGTAGCCCACCACCTTTGTAAGGAGGTTGCACAATCCTTCATTGCCTATAGCCCACGATGGGCCTTTCCTCCAGAAATCTATCCAATCCCCTCTTAAAGGCATCAAGACCAGATGCCATCACCACCTCCTGTGGCAAGGAGTTCCACAGATTAACTACCCGCTGGGTAAAAAAGCCACACCCATCTGCACCTATGCTGGCCTCCCTTCATAGCCAGGGTCCTCATCAGCCTACAGCTGTGCTCCCCAGGCTTGCAAAGACCTTGGGGGTTAACCCTATAATCCCTGGTTTATCTGGGACAAGGGGCCATTGCTGATACCATTCCCTATCTCCTCGGGATATCTCCTGCCTTTTCCAATACAGGAGCTCCACCCCAGAGGGTTATCTGTGGCACTAAAGGATATGGGTTACTCATCCAAGGAATGGGTCCCTCCTGAAGGATCATGTTGTCCTTCCTTCCTTCCTTCCTCCCTGAGAGTCTCGTGCTTCATAAAAGCAATGAGACAGTCAGCCAAGGAATGGGGCACACTCCTTCTCATCCATGAGATCTTCTCAGCCATGAAGGTCTTGCCCAGCAGCGTCACCAGGGGCAGCAGCACTCAGGGTGGAGACGACATCACATGACGTCATCACATGACATCATCACATCACTTACGGGGTCTCGCCGCTGCCTCCTCCAAAGGAAGGGGGCAGCAGCCAGTTTGCGAAGAGGCTGCCACTGCTGCCACTGCCTTTTTTTTCCTTCAATGCTGAGCTCAGAGCAGCCACTTCTTCCCTCTGCTCCAAGTTGTGCTGGCCACTGCAGAACTTGGAGCAGAGCCATTCCAAGCTTGGTCAAGTTGCCTCCTTCGTGTTCTCATGAGCCTAGCTCGTGAAAACAGGAAGCAGTTTGGATCAGCCAAAGGCTGCTGAGGCAAGCAAGGTGTGACAGCCCTCAGTCGACTGACAGCCCAATCCTACCCCATGCTGGAACAGGGAGGCCCGCCAGCCTGCCCCATATCCTGCGCAGCATTGGGGCTAGAAGCCATGAAACTTGGAGGAAGGGGAATTAATTCCCCTTGCCCTGTGTTGCGTGGCAGCCAGCCCCAAAGGGGGACTCAGATCCAGCCCCATGGAAGTCCGACCCTGCCAGAGACAGGGGTTTGGATCTGGCCTATGTTGGCTCGTCCACTCCCACCCTCCTCCTCGAACTGGTCCGCCCATGGGTCCACCTCCCCCAGCCTTTGCCTGCCCTCATACACCCTCTTCCTGCCCTCCTTCCACCCTCCGCCACCTCTAGTGCCAGCCTCCCTGGGCCAGACTTACCTGAGTGGGCAGGTCCAGGAACCAAGAACCAGGAACTGCCGCAGAGAGATTCCTGAGTCAGCACAAAGGTGCAACACTCCAGAGACTTGAGCCAGCCAAAGAGAGCATCAGGATTGCACCCTTACTCATGCAGTGGATTTCTGACCTGCCTTTTCTCCCCCAAGTGGGGCAACTGGCAGCTAACAAGGATACCACAGAGATGACAATCTGTACAAAAACAACTGACCGCTAAAACGACAAATTTATTGTATTATAAAATAATAAAAAAATCAAATCAAATAAAAAAAACAGATCACGTCTGATCATAACTGCTGATTTCAAATGGGAAGTTTTAGGGCCCATCCCCTGTTGAAGATGCCAAAAGTTGTATGATTATCAAGCGTAGTTTGGAAAGTACTGAATACTGAAATATTTGCTGAAATACTGTATGCACTTTTCGTCTGGGAATTAGAGTCCTTGAATACATAGACCTGCCATTTTCAACCAGTACGCCATGGTACATTGATGTCAATGGTAAAAAAAACTGATGGTGTGCATTGACCATTTTAGTGCCTTGCCAGTGCGCCATGAGATGAAAAAGGTTGCAATCACTAAAATAGACACTCATAGACAGTGGGGCTTGCTTCCGAGGAGCCTTGCATAAGAGTGTGCCGTATGTAAGCTGAAAGGTGCTATAGTGATTATATATATATACACTAGCTTTTTGTTACCCAGCGTTGCCTGGGTAACAAAATGATCTTCCAGGGTTTATGAGTTTTGCACCCCTTCTCACCCCCCATGCTGACGGGGGCCGAACCCGGACTCCAACCGCATCGGGAGCATCACCGCTCGCCTCGGTGACCCCGGAAACTACGGATTCAACGCCATTGGCCGTTTTTGACCGATTTCATGTGAGGCCCCCTGCACACCCCCGCCCCTCGGGATGCTAGGGGGGCCTGACCCCCGCAGTGCTTGTCGCCAGGCTGCAAGGCACGCGCATGCTGGGTTTGGTGCTTGTCGCTCCAGGCGTTCCAGAAGGGCATGGCGGATGTTTTGTTTTGCACCCCTTCTGGGCCCCCCACGCTGAGGGGGGGCCGAACCCAGACTCCAACGGAATTGGAAGCATCGCCGCTCACCTCGGCGACCCCAGAAACTACAGACTCAACGCCAATTTCGGCCGTTTTCGGCCATCTTCACTTGGGGCCCCCTGCGCACCCCCACCCCCAGGGTGCTGGGGAGGCCTGCCCCCCGCAGTGTTTGTCGCCAGGCCGCAAGGCATGCGCCTGCCAAGTCTGGCGCCAATCGCTCCAGGCGTTGCAGCGGGGCATAGCAGACGTCTTGTTTTGCACCCCTTCCTGCCCCCCCATGCCGAGGGGGGGCCGAACCCGGACTCCCACGGCATCGGGAGCATCACCGCTCGCCTCGGCAACCCTGGAAACTACAGATTCAACACCGATTACGGCTGTTTTCGACTGTTTTCATGGGGGAACCCCCCTGTACCCCCACCCCTGGGTGGCGCTGGGGGGTCTGACCAATGGTGTCATTCAAATGATTTAGGAACAGGAATTCACTTTTGATTGGCACTTGTTGGGAACCCGGAACAAGCCACGGAGCCCGTTAGGATCCGGAACGCCCGTTCTGGTCCGTTCCCCCTGAATGACATCACTGGGTCTGACCCCCGCAGTGTTTGTCGCCAGGCCGCAAGGTGTATGCATGCCGAGTATCGTGTCGATCGGTCCAGGCATTGCGGAGCCTATGCGGAACATACACACATACACACCCACGTTCTCTTTTGTATATATGGGTGCCTTCGGGCACAATAAGGCGGGGTAAAAATCTAATAATAAATAAATAAATAAATATATAGATGAGTGATTATGGTTCAAGGAATGAGGAAAATTGCATGCATGAAAATTTGAGTTTTCAGTCCAGAAGCTTTCATTCACTTAGAGCAAAGTTCTCTAGAGCAAGCTACTCTTTTAACACCCACAGAACTGACAATGTAGATCGTGTGCACAATTCTAGTCCAGCTTCCTGCATCTCACAGTGGCCCACCAGGTGCCTCACAGAGCACATGAGACAACAGTCTGCCTGCATTCTGTTGCCACTCCCCTGCATCTGGCATTCTGAGGTAGCCTGCTTCCAACGTATGGAGGTTACACTACTCATAATGGCCTGTGGCCTGCAATGGACTTTTCCTCCAGAAATCTGTCCAGTCCCCTTTTAAAGGCACCTAGGCCAGATGCCATCACCACCTCCTGGTCAGGGTTGTTCCCTAGCATGACCAAGGCAAGTGGGGTGATGATATGGAGGAGGGAGGGGGAGTAAGCCTGGCGCTGCTTCTGGCATTCTGGCTCCACAATGGGCCAATGGGTTGAAATATGCTTGACCTCCCATTCGAGCCCTCCCTACTCCCCCCACCCTAAAAAACAGGCCTTTCCCTTGACACTGATCTTTGCCTGCCTGCGCCTAATTTTCTCGTCTGACTGCCCACCCTGCTCTTACAGTGCAATCCTATTCAGACTTAAAGGTAAAGGTTAAAGGTAATGGTTTCCCCACGACCGAATGGTCTTGTCGTGACCGACTGTAGGGGGCGGTGCTCATCTCCGTTTCTAAGCCAAAGAGCCAGCGTTTGTCCAAGGAGAAGCTTCCGTGGTCCTGTGGCCGGCATGACTATACACCGTAGTGCACAGAATGCTGTTACTTTCCCACTGAAGCTGTACCTATTAATCTACTGGCATTTTTAGGTGCTTTTAAACTGCTAGGTTGGCAGGAGCTGGGACAAGCAATGGGAGCTCACTCCGTCGTATGGCCTCAAACTGCCAACCGTCCGGTCAACAGCTCGGCGGTTTAACCCGTGGCGCCACCACGTCCACATTCAGACTTACTCAGAAATAAATCCAGTGGGGCTTGCTCCCAGGAAAGCATGCCTAGGATGCAGCCAAAATCCATTTATCAAGAAATGAAAGCTGATGGCTTAAAAGGGATATTGCCCAACAGTTAAAGATACATTCAATACATCAATACAGTACAAATTATTGTAGATGTTGTTGTTGCTGAAATGAATGTGTGTAGAGGTTTAAATTCTCACTCAGATTTTTCAACCCCAGATTTCCTTGTAGAAATTCAAGCATATGAACTCAAAATCTTTTACAGTGTTATTAGTTATGGGTACAGAGGGTATTCTGCATTTATTTCCACTTTAATCCTCATAGGAGCTCAGGACCGCATGCAGGATTGCCCTACCCCAGGGATCTCCAAACTGAGGACCAAATTCGGCCCCCTGGAAGATTTTGTCCAGCCCTTGGCACATGGTGAGGAAGCTTGACTGTTCCGGCCCATAGCAACCCACTGATGGGGGATAAATACAGTCTTTGGACTGATGCCTGCTCTTTTTTCCTGAGGTTCAATGCAACCTCGCGATCTCCTGTTTCATACGGAAAAGGGGGGTCACCATTTAAATACCCTTAAAAAGAAAAAAGAGCCAAAATTGCATTTCTTACCTTTGCATGGTCAAACAGCCTCTCGTGACCAAAAATAGCTCAGAGATGCACTTCTGGGTCTTCCAGCATGGGTATATACCACTTTCAACCACTAGGGGTGCTGAATGGAATGGAATGAAATGGAATGAAATTATTTCAATGCACTGCATTACATTCAGCACCTCTAGTGGTTGAATGAGGTATATACCCACCCCACCCACCTATTGCAGTGTTACTCAAACTGTGGGTGGAGACCCACTTGGTGGGTCGCAACCTGATATCAGGTGGGTCGCTGAAAGCTGGGAGCAGCCATCTTGGAAGCTGCAGACCTGACTCTTGCTATATTCCTTTTGTGAGTGTTAATAGTTTGAATTTTCAAGTGAAGGTTTTTTTTTTTTTAATTTTTTTTTTAGTTCAGTGCTTCTACGTAATATTTTGTCCTAATCCTGCTTTCCGTCAGGGATGTTTCGTGGTTGTGCAATTGCTGCAGTCCATGAATGCCAGTTTGCATTCCAGGAGTGTCATTCTATGATGTTACCATGACAGCACTTCCTGCTTGATGATGCCACTTCCTGCCACAACATCACTTCCAGGTTAATGACATCACTGCTAGTGGGTCCCGACATGAGTGCCATTCTAAAAAGTGGGTCCCAGTCTAAAATGTTTGAATACCACGGGCAGCACCATCCTATGTTGCGCATAGCACTGACGCAACATCATTGTGTCAGCGCTACGGCATTAGCGCCGATGTGGGAGCGCCATGCAGCACCCACGCATTGGTGCTAACGCTCTGAAGCTGAGTAGCATCGGCTTCAGATAGCTGACAGAGAGCCTCCCTTGTTGAAGACTGAAGCCGGTTGGCGCAAGGGAGGCTCCCCCCCCTGCTAAATATCAATCAATCAATCAATCAATCAATCAACAGGTACTTATATACCGCTTTTCAACACGAAGTTCACAAAGCGGTTTACAGGCAAATAGTAATAATAAAGTGAAATGGCTCCCTGTCCCAAAAGGGCTCACAATCTAAAAAAAAGGCAGACCGCCAGCAACAGCCACTAGAAAGACTGCGCAGGGGTGAAGAGGGACAGTTACTCTCCCCCTGCTAAATATAAGAGGAACACCACTGGAAAAAGTGCCTCTTGCCCAGTTAGCAGGGCCGCTACCATTCTGCTGGCCTCTACTGGTATTTTCCCTTCCTATGTCTGCCACTGAAGCCATGTTACGATGGCTTGACCCAGCTATTGTGTCTAAAAATATGCGTATATATCCTCTTGGTTTTATTGGTTTCACAGATAGCCCCCAACCCTGATTCTGAATGTGACCCTGGCGAAACTGGAGGATGCCAAGAAGGAGCATCTCTAACACAGAGGTCAACTAGGAATCAACACTGCAGATTTAAAGGTCTCTCTCTCTCTCTCCCTCTCTCCCTCTCTCTCTCTCTTTCTCTCTCTCTCTCGGATTACATCTTAAATTCCAACAAATCAGATTTAGGAGTTACTGAAACCAAAATTGATCCATCCCTCAT
This sequence comes from Lerista edwardsae, assembly GCA_029204185.1. Taxonomy (NCBI): domain Eukaryota; kingdom Metazoa; phylum Chordata; class Lepidosauria; order Squamata; family Scincidae; genus Lerista; species Lerista edwardsae. The sequence goes on along the minus strand of JAJKFI010000182.1, from coordinate 468,799 downwards.
CCCAAACTTTGCAATACTTGGCTGTCCTGACATCCATTGAGATCGCGGGCGGCGTGATCAGATTAGGCCGGCCATTGTGTATGGCCGCTGAAAAGGAAAAGGCAGAGGAACTCAAGGAGGCCGGCTGGATTCGGACCCTTTTAACCTGGCTGAAGCACTGTTGGGCCCTGTTATGCAAATACCTCCAATCCTCGGCTAAGTTCCCTGAAAATAATTTTCCTTGAATGACAGGTTTATTCAGCCAGGCTTCGGTTGGTGATTAATCCCCCTTTGATCTAGGGTATTTCACTTAACTAGCAGTTACCTCGTTCTGACAAAGTGCAGCCGAGATTAGGGCGACGACCAGGATGCGACCAGGGGGTGCGTTTCATTCTCCCAAACGGGGTTTCCCCCCCTGCCCAAAAAGGGGCCCTGGGTGCTATCTGCTCGCAGTGTTTGGAGAGGGTTCCTCTGCGTTAAAAAGTCAATTGAATCGCCAGTGAAGTTTGGCTTGTGTACAAGGGCCAGACGATGTCCCGGGCTTTCGGGAGGAGTCTTTGTTTTGCAAAGAAAAGCATCACCTCTCCTCGTCCTCAGGAGTGAAAAAAGGGAACCCCCAACGGGTGAGGCCATGCTCTGCAAGGGGGCAGGACGCAGAACTGCTTGCTAAGCCGAGATGGTATGTTTTGCCGTTTCCAGACGTGACTGACTGAGCATCTTTTCTGTGTTTCTCCTTTCTGTGTTATGAGCACAGGCAGTTAGCTCTTCACGCAAGACAATTATTTACTATTTTATTTAGATTCCACCAAGGGGAAGCAACGCGGTTCCTGACTGCTCCAGAGTAGGTGACAGCATGAAAGAGTTGACAGAGGGATGACAGAGGGATGCTCTTTTCCCTCTCTCACAACACCAGAACCAGGGGACAGCCACTAAAATGGAGTGTTGGGAGAGTGAGAACGCATAAAAGAAAATACTTTACCCAGTGGGTAATGAATCTGTGGAACTCCTTGCCACAGGAGGTGATGATGGCATCTGGCCTAGGTGCCTTTAAAAGGGAATTGGACATTTTTCTGGGGGGAAAGTCCATCGCAGGCTACAGGCCCTGATGGGTGGTGCAACCTCCTTACGTTACAAGTCAGCTGCTTCAGAACGCCAGGTGCAAGGGAGTAGCAACAGGATCCAGGCATCTTGTGGTCTCGTGTGATCCCTGAGGCATCTGGAGGGCCACTGTGAGATACAGGAAGCTGGACTAGATGGGCCTTTGGCCTGATCCAGTGGGGCTCTTATGTTCTTACGAGGGATATTGGTCCAAGGTTACCTCATATTTACCTCAGAATTTTACCTCAGAATGCCAGATACAAGGGAGTGACCAAAGGATGCACGCATCTTGTTGTCTTGTGTGCTTCCTGAGGCATCTGGTGGGCCGCTGTGAGATACAGGAAGCTGAACTAGATGGGCCTTTGGCCTGAACCACCGGGGCTCTTCTTATGATCTTAAGTCATTTCTTTCCCTCAATGCAGGGAAGGGTTATAGCTCCATCAAGCCTCAGGTTCACCTGCAGAAGGTCCTGGGTTCCATCCCTCTCCAGGTAGGACTGGGCTGGCCCCTCTCTATACAGAGGCCTGGCAAGTCTGTGGACCAATGTGCTGTCTCTGTCTGAAGCAGAGCCCAGGTCATGTAGAACTCCAGCGGTCAAAACCAGACAGTGCTTGGAAACAAAGGGCATCCATTGCCCCAGCTACAAAAGAGAGCAGTGAAAGAGAAGACAGGCTGCTGCCAATAATCCGCATGATTTGCATTTATAATATCTCGGTTAATAAGCAGGCCAGCAGCCTTAACCCCACCTTTGCAGGGGTCACAGGGCTGAGACAATGCCACAGGGAGGGGGGAGTGGAAGTCAGTGAGCAGAGGACCAGGAATGCAAGAGGGTGGCCACAGGCATCTTGTGGTCTCATGTGCTCCCTGAGGCATCTGGTGGGCCACTGTTAGATATAGGGAGCTGGACTATATGGGCCTTTGGCCTGATCCAGCGGGGCTCTTCTGATGTTCTTAAGGCCTAGATTGGGTTGCAAATTATTACAGCTCCCTCCCTGCAGACAGAATACCAAATTCTGTTTTATTTACTTCATATTTACTTCAGAATTTTACCTCAGAATGCCAGAACTTTACCTCAAAATGCCAGTGGCCACACTGCCTGCGTATTGTTGTCTTGTGTGCTCCCCAAGGCATCTGGTGGGCCACTGTGAGATACAGGAAGCCAGACTAGATGGGCCTTGGCCTGATCCAACAGGGCTCTTCTCATGTTTCTTATGTAATGGATGCCACAGTCCGCAGGACAGAGAATGGAGTTGGCAAAGCCCCTCCTGCCCACCACTAAAAGAAAAGAGGCTGAAAGAGATCTGTATCTTTCACAGAGAGAAGTGAGCCTGTTCAGCCTCAGCCCATTCCTGCTTTCCCGTTGTTGGAATGTTGTGGTTGTGGTTGTGGTTGTGTTGTTGTTGTTGTTGTTGTTGTTGTTGTTGTTGTTGTTCAGTCACTAAGTTGTGTCCGACTCTTCGCGACCCCATGGACCACAGCACGCCAGGCTTCCCTGTCCTCCACTAGCTTCCGGAGTTCGCTCATTTTCATGTTCTTCGCTACGATGACACTCTCTAACCATCTCATCCTCTGCTGCCCCCTTCTCCTTTGGCCTTCCATCTTTCCCGGCATGAGGGTCTTTTCTAAAGAGTCCTCTCTTCTCATCAGGTGGCCAAAGTATTTGAGCTTCAGCTTCAGGATTTGTCCTTCCAGGAAGCAATCAGGCTTGACTTCTTGTAGGATGGGAATGAGTTGTTGTTGTTGTTGTTGTTGTTCAGTCGCTAAGTCATGTCCGACTCTTCGCGACCCCATGGACCACAGCACGCCAGGCCTCCCTGTCCTCCACTAGCTTCCTGAGTTCGCCCAATTTCATATTCATTGCTTCGGTGACACTATCTAACCATCTCATCCTCTGTCGCCCCCTTCTCCTTTTGCCTTCAATCTTTCCCAGCATGAGGGTCTTTTCTAAAGAGTTCACTCTTCTCATCAGGTGGCCAAAGTATTGGAGCTTCAGCTTCAGCATTTGTCCTTCCAGGGAGCAATCAGGCTTGACTTCCTGGAGAATTGACTGATTGGATCTCTTTGCAGTCCAGGGGACTCTCAAGAGTGTTCTCCAACACCATAATTCAAAAGCATCGATTCTTCGACGCTCTGCCTTTCTTATGGTCCAGCTCTCACAGCCATACATGGCTACTGGGAAAACCATCGCTTTGACTATGCGAACCTTTGTTGGCAGGGTGATGTCTCGGCTTTTGATTAAGCTATCTAGGTTCACCATAGCTTTCTTCCCAAGAAGTAAACGTCTTTTAATTTCATGGCTGCAGTCACCATCTGCGGTGATCTTGGAGCCCAGGAAAATAAAGTCTGTCACTGCTTCCATTTCTTCCCCTCCTATTTGCCAGGAAGTGATGGGAGTGGTTGCCATGATCTGTTGTTTGTTTGGATTGTTTGTAGCAGAGTTGGGGGCTTGTGGACCCATTCAGCGCTTGCCTAGCGCGATCGGAGCGGAGGAACGAAGAGATCGCTACATTTCAATAACAAAGTCTTTTATTGGTTACAGTAGCGATAGCAAGAAAGTGAGAAGTTCTAGTTGCCGGTCAGCGAAAGCCAGCGAAGGCTTGCCGCTTACAAGCGGCTTTTCAACGCATGTTGTTACATTCTCAGTTACACTTGAAGTCTCAGTCTCAGTAACAGTCTCAGCGCGCACACAGTGAAAATACAAGTTATATGGGAACAAAGGGGTGTAGCCAGAGCATATCTGGTAGGTGGATACCTGAAGACCCTTGTGCCCCAAGTTAGCCAATGGGGTAACCCTTTGAACATCATGATCTCATGAGAAAGTGGATGTTTGCTAGCCAGCGCTTCCCGTGAGAAACATTTGCCTGCTTATGTTACACTAACTAAAGGGAGTTCAGCTACTGTGTAGCAGATTGCACTAACAAGCTGGGAAGCTTACCACCTCAAGGACACGCAGGTGCTCTATCTGATTTGAAGACGAAGAGACGGAATGCCAGTTTCTACCAGTTCTGGAGTGTGTGGTGTGAAACTGCAACATGATCTTAGTCTTTTTAATGTTGAGCTTCAAACCAATTTTGGCACTTTCCTCTTTCACCCTCATCAAAAGGTTCTTTAGGTCTTCCTCACTTTCTGCCAGTAGAGTGGTATCGTCTGCATATCTGAGGTTGTTGATGTTTCTCCCAGCAATCTTGATTCCAGCTTGTGAGTCATCCAGCCCTGCCTTCCTCATGATGTCCTCTGCGTATACGTTAAATAAGCAGGGTGACAATATACAGCCTTGTCGTACTCCTTTCCCAATTTTAAACCACTCGGTTGTTCCATGTCCAGTTCTAACTGTTGCTTCCTGACCCGCATAAAGGTTTCTCAGAAGGCAGATCAGGTGGTCTGGAACTCCCATCTCTTCAAGAACTTGCCACAGTTTGTTGTGATCCACACAATCAAAGGCTTTAGCATAATCAATGAAGCAGAGGTAGATGTTTTTCTGGAACTCTCTTGCTTTCTCCATGATCCAGCGAAGGTTGGCAATTTGATCTCTAGTTCCTCTGCCTCTACGGAAACCAGCTTGTACATCTGGTAGTTCTCGATTCACATACTGCTGAAGCCGAGCTTGTAGGATTTTGAGCATGACCTTGCTAGCATGTGAAATGAGTGCAATGGTGCGGTAATTCGAGCAATCTTTGGCATTGCCCTTCTTTGGGATTGGAATGTAAACTGAGCTTTTCCAGTCTTGTGGCCACTGTTGGGTTTTCCAAATTTGCTGGCATATGGAGAGCAGCACTTGGACAGCATCATCTTTTAAGATTTTGAGTAATTCCACTGGAATGCTGTCACCTCCACTAGCTTTGTTGTTAGTGAGGCTTTCTAAAGCCCACTTGACTTCACTCTCCAGGATGTCAGGTTCGAGCTCAGTGACTGTACCACTGTGGTTATCAGGAACATTTAGATCGGCCTTATAGAGTTCCTCTGTGTATTCTTGCCACCTCTTCTGAATCTCATCTGCTTCTGTTAGGTCCTTGCCATTTTTGTCCTTTATTGTGCCTACCTTAGCATGAAATTTAGCATGAAATGAATATAGCAGAGCAGTTCCAAGCGAGTGGACACGAGCAGCGAGTGCTGTCCTGCGACGAAGTGCCTCGTCCGCGACCAAGTGCCAGGTAAAAGCGCGTTACGCATCTGTGCGAGTGAAGCAGCAGGGCGAGGAAGCCAGGGCCCCAGACCCTGCCCTTTCTCTGAGAAGCAGGGCAGTTCATCCCTGAATAAATACAGAGATGGAGCCAGACAGCCAGCAGTTGGGTGGGGGCTATCCAGTGTTTTGTACAGAGTGCCACATGTATGACTATATGCCTCTGGGGCATAAGTCGTGGGTGTGTCCTCGGTGCAAGGAGCTCCAGGCACTCAGGGAACGTGTCTGCTCCCTAGAGGCCTTGGTTGCCAACCTGGAGAAGCATAGACAGGTAGTGAGGGTTCATGGTGAGACTTCCGGGGACTTGCAGGCTTCGTCCCATTCTCAGCCAGGCAGCTCCTCAGCTGCTGGGGAAAGGAGTCTCAGGGCTGCAGGACGTCAGCTTGGAACAGAGGGAATCGATCCCCCAGCGGGGGGCCCTTCTTCCGGTGATGAGCCCGCATCCAGTCGCACTAAGGATGCTCCTCGGCGGGAGGGGGGTCGTGGTCTCCTTGTTGTGGGCTATTCTATAGTTAGGAATATAGAGAGAGGGGTCTGTGATGGATGTGAGGACCGCACGGTGACTTGCCTGCCTGGTGCGAAGGTTGCGGACATCACGTCTCGTCTAGATAGGCTGGTAGGGAGTGCTGGGGAGGAGGTAGCGGTCGTGGTGCATGTTGGCACCAACGATGTGGGGAAATGTAGCCGGGAGGTCCTGGAAGCCAAATTTAGGTTGCTAGGCAGGACGCTGAAGGCCAGGACCCCCAAGGTGACGTTCTCAGAAGTGCTACCAGTTCCACGTGCAGGGCCAGCTAGGCAGGCGGAGCTCAGGAGTCTCAATGCGTGGATGAGACGGTGGTGTCGGGAGGAAGGGTTTAGATTCGTTAGGCACTGGGGAACATTCTGGGACAAGCCAGGCCTGTACAAGAGGGACGGGCTTCACTTGAACCAAAATGGAACCAGGCTGCTGGCGCTTAATATTAAAAAGGTGGCAGAGCAGCTTTTAAACTGATCCCTGGGGGAAAGCCGACAGGAGCCGAGTGGCGTCCGGTTCGGAACTCCTCATCCCTACGGGAAGAGGAGGGTGGAGGAGTACCAAAGAGCAATGGAGGAGTAGGAATTAGAAAGTCAAACCTGAGTGTAAGTGATAGTTTGTCCAGTACAAAGAGAGGAGGGGGAAAGGGATCAAAAAACAGTCCCTCGTTAGAGAACCCCGTATATAGGTGTTATTATGCGAATGCCCGAAGTGTCCGAGCAAAGATGGGGGAACTGGAATGTTTGGTGGCTAGGGAAAACGTTGATATAGTAGGTATAACGGAAACCTGGTGGAATGCAGAGAATCAGTGGGATACTGCAATTCCAGGCTATAAACTCTATAGGAGGGACAGGGAAGGGCGTGTTGGCGGAGGGGTGGCCATCTATATCAAAGAAGGGATAGAATCCAGCAGAGTAGAAACTGAAGGTGGGCCGGACTCCTCCGTGGAGTCACTGTGGGTTAAACTACCAGGCCGTAAGAGCAATGTAATAGTGGGGGTGTGCTATCGTCCTCCTGACCAAAAACCTGAAGGTGACCTTGAAATGAGGGAACAAATCAGGGCAGTGACCAAGAGAGACAGGATTGTAATCATGGGGGACTTCAATTATCCTCATATTGACTGGGTCAACTGCTGCTCTGGTCAAGAAAGAGAGACCGGATTCCTTGATGTGTTGAATGACTGTGCCTTAGAGCAGCTAGTCATGGAGCCGACCAGAGGACAGGCGACTCTGGATTTAATATTGTGTGGCACTCGGGACTTAGTGAGGGATGTATGTGTTACTGAGCCATTGGGGAACAGTGACCATGCTGCGATTGGTTTTGCCATGCATGTCCAGGAAAGAGTGCAGAGCAAATCTGACACAAGAACCCTGGACTTTCGAAGGGCAGATTTCCCTCAGATGAGGAGGCTAGTTAGGAAGAAATTGAAAGGGAAGGTAAAAAGAGTCCAATCCCTCCAGGCTGCGTGGAGGCTGTTTAAAGTGACAGTAGTAGACGCCCAGCGGGAGTGTATACCGCAAAGAAAGAAGGGTTCAACAAGGTCCAGGAGGGTACCTGCATGGCTGACAAACGAAGTTAGAGAAGCTGTAAAGAGCAAGGAAGCTTCTTTCCGTCAATGGAAGTCTTGCCCCAGTGAGGAGAATAAAAAGGAACATAAACTCTGGCAAAAGACAAGTAAGAAGGTGATACGGGAGGCCAAGAAAGCGTTTGAGGAACGCATGGCTAGCAACATAAAGGGGAATAATAAAAGCTTCTTCAAATATGTTAGAAGCAGGAAACCTGCCAGAGAGGCGGTTGGCCCGCTGGATGGTGAGGGAGGGAAAGATGAGATAAAAGGGGACTTGGAGATTGCAGAGAAATTAAATGAATTCTTTGCGTCCGTCTTCACAGCAGAAGAACTTGGGCAGATACCACAGCCCGAACAGCCCTTCCTAACTAAGGAATTAAAGCAGATAATGGTGAATAAGGAAGATGTTTTAGATCAAATTGATAAACTACATATAAATAAGTCACCAGGCCCAGATGGTATACATCCAAGAGTTATTAAGGAACTAAAGAACGAAGTTGCTGACCTCTTAACTAGAGTATGCAACTTGTCCCTTCAAACGGCCACGGTGCCAGAGGATTGGAGGATAGCCAATGTCACGCCAATCTTTAAAAAAGGGAGAAGGGGGGACCCTGGAAACTACAGGCCGGTCAGCCTAACGTCTGTTCCGGGTAAGATGGTGGAAAGCCTTATCAAAGATAAAATCCTAAAACACATAGAGGAACAAGTACTGCTAAAAGAAAGTCAGCATGGCTTCTGTAAGGGTAAGTCTTGCCTCACAAACCTTTTGGAATTCTTTGAAAAGGTCAACAGGCACGTGGATGTGGGTGAACCTGTGGATATCATATACCTGGATTTTCAGAAGGCGTTTGACATGGTCCCCCACCAAAGGCTGCTGAAGAAACTTCACAGTCAGGGAATAAGAGGGCAGGTCCTCTTATGGATCCAGAATTGGTTGAGGGCCAGGAAACAGAGAGTGGGGGTAAATGGGCAATTTTCAGAATGGAGAGAGGTGAAAAGTGGAGTGCCCCAGGGATCTGTCTTGGGGCCCGTGCTTTTCAACTTATTCATAAATGACTTAGAGACAGGGATAAGCAGCGAGGTGGCCAAGTTTGCAGATGACACAAAACTTTTCCGGGTGGTGAAAACCAGAGAGGATTGTGAAGAGCTCCAGAAGGATCTCTCCAAGTTGGGGGAATGGGCAGCCAAATGGCAGATGCGTTTCAACGTAAACAAATGTAAAGTGATGCACATTGGGGCCAAAAACCAAAACTTCACCTATAGGCTAATGTGTTGCAGTTTCACACCACACACTCCAGAACTGGTTGAAACTGGCA